>JAXQQM020063074.1:0-54216 GCA_034641835.2 Pinus albicaulis | reverse complement strand
CAATAATTCTAAACAATCATCTTTGGGTGCGATTTTCAAGGCCATGTAATCAAATCAGGAAAATACAAGAGACAATATTTTTTATAATATAACCAATTAGGCTACATAGAAATATCTCATAAAATCCATCATGGTCGAGAAGATATGGTTATTTCTTTAACACCAAATTGTATAAAATTGCAAAAACACGAGAATTATGAGACATTCTTCTAAAATTGTAAATTATTTTTCTAAGTTTAGGGGATTGGATCTTATCCTTCATCAATGGATTTTATATATAAATAAAGCCTCAAAGGGCAGAGGAAGGAGTTTTTCATTATTGTAATATAGGAGATCAATCATTAGTTTTTGGAGAGATTTAGAGAGCTTATTTGTAACAAAGATTTTTGATGTGAATAAAGAATTGATGGTTGTTTAATTGTGGTACATCTTCTTAGCTTGATTTGAGATTTTCCTACCAGCATTAACCTTCTAGGAAGGGCCCCTCAGTGTGGGTAAGTGTTTCTATGCTTCATGTGTTTTGTAGATTAGTCATACGCCTATCAATTTAGTTTTATTTTGCAATGAATTTATGTTAGATAAACTTAGATATTTCATTCTTTCAATTTAGTGTTTAGTACTTCTATTCAGGTTTAAGAAGTGATAATATTTAGTGATTAGTTATTTCTAGTGTTAGTTGTTAGCATAGGGTACAATATGCTCTAATATTGCATTTCCTATGCTTGTATATCTAAGTCTTACAACCTCAGATTGATAGTTAAATGTTGGAATTAGAATACATATAATTCCACTAACTTTTTTTGCGCCGTTTCCGGGGAGGTGCTAAAGGGATTAGAGCATAGTTTCTTTCACGAGTTTTCTGTGTGATCTCAGTTACAAGGAAACTAGAGGGTGGATAGTGTATGATAAGACGTGAATGAAGAGCCACACATCCACTATGGTGGGGTTGCTCCAAAGTTGTTGGCTCGAGGGGTCCTGACCCAGGTTCGGAGGTTAAGGTTTTCCAACAAACCCCTATACTACTGGCCCTTTTGGCAGTGACCTGCTGGCGCGGGCCAAAGTATCACCCGAAGTAGTATGGGAGGGTGTTGGAACCAGGTTTCTGCACCCTGAGAGAGTAGGTAAGTCGAGTAGATTCACGTTCACAACTTATCGGGTTCACACCAGACAGATCTATTCACAGGATAGTTAACAGTATAATTGCAATATATAGAGCTATTTTCATGCACAGATCTAGTAAATAAATATGCATCCACGTGCATATCAACAGTAGTCATCACATATCATCATAACGCATCATCAACATAGTATAGTTATACCATAACATAAATAGATTCACAGCATAAACAGATAACCAACAGTATTCATAACAGATCCAATAGTTCGCATCAACAGAAATACCTTAGATCATGTAACCTAGAAATACTTCAACCATATCCACATATATTAGTATCCAAAACTCAATAAAATCTGACACAACCTGTGCACACAACTAGCAGGGTTCGCACATAGAAGGACTGAGGATCTCCACGCACATAGCCAGCAGAAGTCCTTACACTAACGACCAACAAGAGATCTAACAATTCGCACTTAGCATTAGACTTAATTCTTTCTTACCTTAAGACTAAAAAAATTTCATCTATTTATATCGACTTAGCCTATGCTTCCAATGGTATGCAAACCATGGTTTGAAGACTCTTGGTCTACCCTTGATCCATTATAATGCATTCGAGGCTTTGACCCACCCCAAAATCCCTGCGTTAGACTAATTAAGGCCAAAAATATACAAAATTGTACAAAATTCGTAGCTTTAGGGGACCCTGTTCCAACAATCCCCCAACACAATCTTGTGACTCGTCCCGAGTCACTATGATGGTGGGGACTCCACCTGTGCCTACAGTAGTTTGATCACCTCAAACAGTGGGGGTATCACTCCTTCACTTTGAGCAGTAGCGTTCTGAGCAATATCCACTAGCTTTTGTGAAGTCGGTCCTTCTGTTGCAGCGGTGATGCTCTCCAGAGTCTAGTTCAATTTTTTAACAACGACATCAATATCCTAGGAGAGCTTGAGGGCTTCATCAACCCATGGCTTAAGACGATCACTGAGAATCTTCTTCTTCTGGCGGAGTTCGTCAATATCATCTCGAAGGGCATGGATAGTTCGCAGTCGTGCTAATCATTGAGTAGGAACCAGAGTTGGCATTGTAGCTTCGATCTGCTTGAGCGCTTCTTCCTTTTGTCACAGGTCCTGGTTGATTTAACGCAGGATTGGGTCACACTGTACTTTGGTCCATAACTGCATGGTTGTATCCAAAAATTAGGCACCTTGAGCAATCTATCCGGTAATCACATTTGTGGTTGCAGTAACCAACACAACTCATTGGGCCCGCACCTCCAATGGTGTCTCTTGCTGCAACTTGGCTTGCAAGTCCACGATCTGTTGTTCCATCTGTGTTTTGACTACCTAGATCTCCATCCTTGAGGCTTTTAATGTTGTGACCAACCCCTTAGTTTTTGCCTTGGGTGTAGCCGTGACTGGTATTACATCTGTAACATTCGCGCAGAGTCTACTAATTAAATGTTCCAGCTCTGTCTACTGCGTGGTGGCAAGGGTGCATGTAGCATGGGCCTAAGATACCTCAACAAATTTTTCTTCAAACATTTGCTAGCTACGTTGAGCTGATGGTGCACTTGGTGATCTCGATGCTGGATTTCTTCAAAGAGTGCAGTGTGGAGCAACTACAATGACTCATGAGGTAGTCGGGCTAGATCTAACTACACTCCTGCACAAGCATGGACTTGTGCACCTAAGTCAGGGGAACTCATTATGAGCGTTGCGCCAAGAAGCAGACAGGGACAACTTTCGACTGTAACCACAACTACGCTAGTGGTTGCGGGGTTTGACCTTGCCTAGGTCATGCTGGTCTGCAAGGTATCTTCTTGGAGCTGCAAAGCCTAGATCCCTGGTTGAAGTGTATCAACCGAGGCCTTATGCTGCTCCTTGAGAGCTAGCCATTTTTCCTCTGCAGCCAAGGTAACCGCATCTGCAATCTTCTCTAGATCATCTTCGGTCAATGTAACTCCTGTACCTCGTTCTGGTTGGACGACGTACTGTTTCTTGCGCGACCCCTTGACAAGCTCACTTTCTCGCTTCGTGCCTCAGGGGAAATCAATACCTCTCGCATCCAATCCTTTTGTCCCTAGATCCGGCTGCAAATCCATCTGTATTTCTACTTCTGCATCCTTTTCAGTGGGTTGTTTCAGCTATGAATCCTTTTGTGAGCCGATGTTCCCTTCTTTTTCAGTGCCTTTGCTCAATTTGCCAGTTTTTTTGGTCGTGGTGGAAGTGATTTTTGTAGCACTTGTGCTTGTGGTGCCCATCGTACCGGTTTTGAGCCCAATATTCCGCTGCGGAGGCCATGTAGTGACTATGCGATTAATATCCTCATCCACAGTCATATATGGGAGCAAGACCCAGGATTTATCCTTACATGCTTTGATTTGGACGCTGTGCATGGTGATCTGGAATGTCGCGATGCTCTTGTACTTGTCATACACTGTTGAAGACAAGCGCAGTAGGGAATTGATTGCTGCTTCCAAGTTGCTCTAGAAGAGGACTTGGAAGACTTGGTTGTCCTCGATGCACTGTGCATCCTTAGATTCCCACAAGTTCGTATAACGAGCCCCTTCGTACATGTATTGGGTGAGCTCAGGGAGGACTGATTCCTTAGGTGCTTCCCATGCGACCAACGTAATGAGAAACAACAACCAGGAATACAAAAAGGCTTGTCCTTGCTCCTGGGATTCTCGGACGTTGGCCAAAAACTCGTCGCACAAGTACTGGGCCCAATTGAAGCAGACCCCTTTCCCGCATTGGCCTGCTAACTTAATTACATATGCAGGGATGGTTGCGACCTGGAATTTTCGCATCATCTTGCATGCCAACAACATGGTACCCAACAGCGTACCAAGGTCACTGATGGATTTGATTATGAAGCCTCAAGTATTTCGCTCCACATGGTAGGTTTTGCGCATGAATTCGGCAGTCTCCCCCTCATACTTCTTGCTAACGCGCTCCAGAGGGTTTGATCCTTTCATGGGAAGACCAATAATTCGGTGAATGAGTGCAACATCGATGGGGATGCAATCCTGGATCCACAGGAAACCCTCATGAACCAGTGTGAGCAACTGACGTGCCAGACAGTCTGTGATGTTGTAGTGGCCGAAGTGTGGCATCCTTAGCAAGTTCAGGAGCCCAAACCCAGCCAATATACACACCCAACACATGGGGACAATCTTTATCCCATCGTCATCCTGAACTCTATCAAGGTATAACTTGGGTGCCAACTCATGGAAGGCCTCCAAATTGGCCAAGTCATGATCATCAAATTTTATCTCATGGAGCCTTCCAAAAGGTTTTCCAATGACGGGTACCTCTCCCGGGGTCAATAGCATCTACAAGTAGGTGATCAGGCCGTCGAGGTTCTTCGGCATGCATTTTGAGGGCCTGCGTAGCCAAACAAAGGGCGGTAACCAATTGATTGGTGTGGTGGCCTTGGCCTCTTCTTGAGCAAAGCGTTCCTGGGGTGTCACTCACGTGGATTTTACATTTCTTGGGGAAGTACAGGGCTTCACCCCAAACCATTTCATGGGTTTTCCTGAGCCTTGAGCATTTTCCTTTCCTTTCTTCTGGGTTGGGCTTGGCGTGGACATAACCTCTTCAGCCTTAGACTCGATTTCCACTACTTCCTCGGTTTCTTGCTCCACTGAGGTCATTGGTTCTGATGCTTCCGCGAGATTAGTGGTCTTCATCCTGGCACAGAAGATGAATTCTGGGTTGCTACTGTCAGAGGGAGTAGGCTACATAGACATGAAAGGAATGCAATAAGCACATAAAATATTATAGTACAAACTCTTAAAAAAACGCCAGGTACAAACTATTCAAGCGATACGAAACCCTTTCCTGATCTATCCTTCTCCTTTTATGGCTTTTGCGATCGACCAATGGTTAGGTAAACTTCACTTGGAACTTACCATCAAGTAAATGGTAAAAAATTGCCAGAAATCGCCTCATTAAATATCAGCCGCCCGCTCCTATCAACGGTAACTTTTGATTTTTACCCAATTTTATTATTCCAACGGCTAGTTTCCACACCTCTTGTGCACCTAGTGCACCCCTGCGCTCCTTGCAGACCTCCTATGCACCCAATTCACTTCTGCGCATCCAGTGCACCTACTGCGCCCTGAACATATGATTGTGCCTTTGGCACACCCCTCCGAGCTTCCAAACCTGCGGTCGCGTCTTGTGTGTACCGTGGTACTTTCCGTGCTTACCTTCCATGGTGGACAGAGCTCACTTTAGACAACTACTCCGGCCATATAGTCATTTGATCCGATACAATTTGAGTCAGCTGGCATTGACATAGCCAGGTAGCATATCACCATGCAGGGTGGCTAATCGAACAACTCCTCCATCCGTGATTTCTTTAACTGCATAAGTCCCTAGCCAGTGTGGTCGAAACTTCCTCGAGTGTTTCGCGAACTGGCTATCATACAATAGCACTAAGTCACCCTCCACAAAGTACTTTTGTCGAATATTTCGATCATGCCATGCCTTATCCCAAGCCTTCTGAACCTGTTGATGGAAATTAGCAATGAAGCGGTCTTCCTCTAAAGCCACAAGTTGCGCTAACCGTACCTCCATGATATCAGACTCTGCCATATTCGTAAAGGTTGCGATGCGCAAGCTAGGAACAATGTATTCCATGGGCATAATGGCCTCCTTGCCATAAACCATCCGAAATGGTGTTTTCCCTGTCAAATTCTTACAGGTGGTTTGGTAGCCCAAAGAACAGATGAGATGCGCATGTACCAGTTGCTGTGATTGACGTTATAGACCTTGGTCAGTGTGTGCTCCAAGACTTTATTAAAATCTTCGACCGCTCCATTTTCCTGGGAATGATATGGATTGCTTTTCACATGATGGATCTGAAATTCTTCCGTCAAGGCCTGTATTGTTTCATTGAAAAAGTGCATACCCCTATCACTCATCAGGATTTTTGGATATCCAAATCTGGTCAGAATCTACTCAAAGATGAAGTGCGCAATGGTATCTGTAGTGCAATCCTTTACCACTTGTGCTTTGACCCACCTAGTACATAATTATTAGCAGTTATAACGTAACGTGTAGAAATTATATGCACTAAGCATGCATATGTCCTAGATTCACCTGATCTCACACTATTTAACTTTATGCAAGATACTGAATCATTCCACTTATTAATCTTTTGCGGAAAATTAATTGCACACACATGTAAAGCATAAATAAAGATAATCGCACATAACAAAGTTATTTTTAATTGGGAAAGCCTGAAGCTGAAAGCCCCAATTATATATTATGTATCATGGAATCATATGAAAATCCTCATACAAAGCTTATCAAGCTCTCAGTACAGTACAATCGTCATACACTAATAAGGAACAATCTTGCAAATCCATGCATCGATCTCTGCCTCCTACTAGCCTGCCTCCACTACGCAATCCCTGCTGAAGAATAGCTCTGAATGAATTCAAATTAATCTTGCCTTGACTGTGCAATCATCATTGGCAACTCCAATGTGTGTGTGATGCAATCAATGCATCACTATAATCACAATAGATAGTCCATCTTTCCCTTTCACCTAACTCTCCACTGGGTCTCCACTGAAACTGCCATGCACTGTAGTTAATTGTTGTATTGTTCAGTTGATTAATGAGTTATTATTTGTGAATTAATTAACTAAATAATTCACTCCACTCTCACTAGTGTATCATTCAGTTAGATTAGATACAACTAGCTCAACTGAGTCTAACTGAGTTAAACTGAATACAACTCCATGAACTACTCTTCCAACTCTGTCATAACTTTGCCACTTCAGTTCTAACTGAGTCCTCCATGCATGAACTCTAGTAAACCCTTGGGAATTGCATAATTCCCTCAATCCACTGATGTGCCACATCTGTGCACTGAAACAAAGTGCTCCAAGAGAATAAGTTGTTGTTTATTGTCTAATTATTATTAAGAGCTAGTAATAATCAACATGCATCTATTTTTAGATCGGCGATCTATAAAAAGACTTCGCCCAATATTCTAAAAATAGAATTTCATCTATTTTTCCAACTTGATCAACCATCCATAAATAGCATACTTCAACTTTTGAATGATGATCATCATGTCTAAAAATAGACTTGCGCAAAAAATAGCACATTAGGCCCACTTAGTGAAAGGCGACTCTTTTCATTTAACTAAGCTCATCAACTTGTTGAATCTCAGCCTCCCTCTGTCAAGATAGGGATTATCATGCAGATCCTACCTCTATGGTATTCGAATTTGCTCCTTGCTTGAGTATCTTCGTTAGAATATCTGCATCCCCCGATCCTCACAAGTCACTACGTATTGAAGCAACATGATCTTCGCACACACAATCTACGATATGAGACACGGTATATCAATATGTTTAGATATATCATGAAACACAGGATTAACCGAGAGTTTAATGCAACTCTAATTATCACAATGTATCACTGTGGGATCTAAATGTGGACCGAACAAACCAACTAGGATCTTCCTAATCCATATAGCCTCACATGCAGCTTGAATTGTTGCCATGTATTCTGCTTCCACTGAACTGAGTGCCACAGATCTTTGTTTCCTGCTGTACCAAGAAAATTCCATAGATATGATACTGAAAATCCCTCCTGAGGTGCTCTTTCTGTTTGTTGGGCTACCTGCCCAATCTGCATCCGTGAAGCCATGCAACTTCACCTCATCCGTTTGTTTGTACCATAAACCATACTCAGATGTGCCCCTAAGATATCTCAGGACATGCTTGCCTGCCTTCCAAAAGAGCTTGGTAGGCTTAACCATCGCTTGTGAAAGCTGGTTCACCGCATAGCATATGTCTGATCTTGTATTGACTAAATACATGAGCGAACCCACAAACTGTCAACCAGGTGGCATCAGACTCTCGCAATGTAGCATCCTCTTTCGTTTAATTTCTGGAAAGTGTACGACGAGCTTGCGGCCTTGCATGTGAAACTTCTCGAGTATCTCTCGGGCATACTTGCCTTGGAGACATAAACAGTTCACCTTCCCGCTGCCATATTTCCAATCCAAGGAAATAATGAAGGAGGCCCAAATCCTTCATCTCAAACTCCTTTGCAAGATTTTCCTTGCATGAGTGTATCAACTACTCATCACCTGTTAGTATTAAATCATTAACATAAAGTACAATGATTAAAACCTTACGCTCAACCACAATCTGGTACATTTTTGCATCCGCCTCACTCTTGGTGAAGCCAAGTCCAGTGAAATAGCTGTCGATTCGAGTGTACCAAGCACATGGTGCTTGTTTCATCCCATACAACGCTCTTTTGAGCCTGCACACATGCGACTCGCTGCTGAAGATCTCAAATCCTTCAGGCTGCTCAATGTACACCTTGTTACACTAAAATGTCACCTTGACATTCGGTAGTATGTGAGCTCATTGACTTTTTCATACTTACCTCATGCAAGTCTTCAACCTTTGTTCCTCGTTGTAAGCCATGGCCCAGGAGGAAAAAACCTAAAAAGCTCAAAAAAACCTTGGAGTACGGTTAATATGAAGCACCTTTGCGTTTTTAGCTAGGGTATGCAGGTAATGTGAAGATAAACTGCGTTCTAGAACGCATTTTTCCAGTGTAATGCCTGCGGTACCCCTATAAAGTCAAAAAAGCGTGAAATTAAACTGAAAAAGTTTAATTTTGGTCAATTCTAGAAGGTTCTGGATGAGATTTTTTGGGGATGAGTACGCTTTAGTAAGGTGCATGTATCCCACACCTTAAGGAACTAATCCCTTGATGTGAGGAGCCTATCCCTTTGAAGGAGGGTTCTATCCCTTTAAAGGTGGAATCCTAACCTCCTCATCTACTCTATAAAAGGAGGCATTGGGTAGCCTAAAGGGGGTTAAGTTTTGATGGAGATTTTGGAGATTGAGGATTAGAGTTCAAGCTTTATGTGTGATTGAGCTGAAGTGCTGTTAAGATTTAGACTTCTTTCTGCTGAGCTTTTGAGAGGAAAGATCACATACCTCTTTTTGCTCCTGAAGGAAGAGTGCAAGACTTATCAAAGTAGAGGAGATTCCTGCTTCGGACCCCAGGAAGACCTTTCGAACATCAAGGCTAAGGTTGTAAGGTTCTTCTGTATATTTTAAGATTAATACAATCAAGTTCTGTTTTTCTCAATAAATTGTCGTTCGATTGTTTTAAGCTGTCGTTTGATCATTTATTTCATAGATTCCTTGATCACTATGATAGGTATGTTTTATGATTATTTGTTATACAGGTGCTATTGATATTTTCTTGTTTGTGATTGCAGATCAACGAAAGATGATACTTTTTTGTGACAAAAGGGCCCTTGTTGCGACGAAGGATTATTGATGTAATGGAAGCACTGCGACCGCAAATAAGCATTTGGATCTAAGGTAGGATCGACACCTTCATAGCATTTATTTGTAAAACGAATATATCTAGAGAAAGACAAACTTAGTTGTTCATTTGTTGCTAGATTGTCTTCTGACACTAGGGAGATCGGTCTTGTCCGCAAGAACGATTTATCCGGCCAACAAATTGGCGACTCCACTGGGGAAAGGAACTTGTTTTTTGGTTCTCTTTTATTTTGATTTGAGGAAAAGTTTTTCCTGTTTTTGATTGATTGATATCTGCCTGGGTAGCTTAGTTTTTCTTCTTTTTTTTTAAATTTTGAAATCTTTTATGTTTTTCTTGAAGTTTTCAGGGGACCGCACTATGTCTTCACACACAGTGCGGGCATCTCCGCACTTTCCTTAAGTAAACAGTGCGGGACCGCACCTGTTACCTCTGGGAGCCTGCGGACCCTGTTAAAATTTTTGAAAAACTTAGATTTCTTTTTTCTAGTTTAGTTTAGATTTAATTTAGGATTCTTAGCATCTACCCAGCTCTGTATTTCTCTGTCAAAAATCTCTTGTTTCTAAATTTCTTTCAGCAAATCTTCATCTCATCAATCTCCATTAAGTTAATTGGGTGTTTTGAGTCTCTTTTTTGAGAAATTCTTAATTTGATTTCCTTTGATCTTTACCTGGAGGTTTGTCTCAGTCTTTTCACAATTTTGCATCTTTTTGCTTTTGTTTTTGCAAAAATTGTGTATGAGTGTTAATCGACTTTGAGTGTTAATCGCCTTTGAGTGTTTTTTGATCTTTGGAACTCTCACCCGATTTTCTTGACTTCCACTCGATTGATTCTTAGATCACATTAGAATCATCTTGTGTTTGAGAATTCTCTTGCATAGATCACATTTGCATAATTAGAATCCTCATTTTCAGAATATAAATGAAAAATGTGCATAGATTACATTTGCATACTTTTCAAGTGAATTGTGCATAGATTACAATTGCATAGTTTACATTCTGAAAAATCAATTGTAGATTTAGATTTTTTCTTTGATTTTAATTTAGATGTTTTTATGTTTGTTTTAAAAACACAAAAATACAAAAAAAAAAATTGTTTTGGGATTGATTTGCATTAGTTTTTCTTGATAAAATTAGTGCATTAGAGAATTTGTTATATTTTCTCTTAGTGATCAATCTTTGCATTGTTGGAAGTGAATGGAAACTCTCTCCTTACTTTAGGTAGGATTCATCGAATTGAAAAGATTACATTATCATATTCGATTGCATTCAGTTTTGGTTCGGGTCATAACACCATTGGTTTCATATCCATTTACCTTTGAGTAATAACAGCCTAAATAACACAGCGCTTAATTAAAATTCATCTAGTAATTTTTTATTTCTAGGGCTCTTATCACCAACATAGCTTAGGCTAGTATCTTGGAGTAGGGAGTAATTAACTCTCCAAGATAGCTAAAACAAACAAGTAGACAAATCTTGCGGTAGGAAGAATTCCAGTTGTTGCATGTATGCTCTGGGAAGCTCCTCTTAAAGGAGTTAAGCACGAGATCATATATGAACCAGTGGGGTAATCAATCCTTCCTCATTGGGAACGATAGAAGATATACACGTATTAAAAACGGTAAACCTCGGATAGACCATTGTCGAGGAGCCAGGGGTCACTTGTCGGTAAACCTTGGATTTTTTCAAGGAGCCTTCAAGGGGATTGAGCTTTGTTACTCTGCCCTTGCGTGTGTGTCGGATCGTAGACTGTTCCCCCAGGTATATTTGTTTCAGTTGGTAACCTTAGTGACCATAATCTTTAGGATTCTTCCTTAAGGTGACGGTGGAGGGAAGATCCCACTGTACCTGGAGCAGACGTCGACTAGACTCACTTGGACTCTCCGGAGGGTTATCTTCACTCGAGATGGCATAGTGGAGAAACTTGCACCGGTCTGTTTCATTAAGCAGGTTGCCGGGGTAACTGTTCCAACCGCCATTTCTGCATTAAAATTCTACGATGTTGGATTTCATCACCAACTAGTGTTTTTAGTGCGGGAATCTACTGTTTGTGTGTGGTTTGACTCCTAGATTTGATAACGCGTGTTAATTTGTTTGTTTTTACTTTTAGAGACCATAGGTGTGAATTGTGAATTTTAATTGTTAGGTGTGAATTGTTAATTGTTAATTTTAGTTTTTAATTTGTTAATAAAATTCACTGAAGTTGAATATAATGACAACTGTTCCGGAATTTACCAACCAAGGAACCCATTTTAACGAGATTCCTAGTACTTTTCCTTGCTTTGGAAAAGTTGGTCCTCCTTATATGGCTACATTGTCATTACCTGGATTTACAATAGGTTTACCGATATGGTTATTTTCAACTTCGTTGACCCTGAATACTTCAATTGTTCCACCTCAACCGAATGCTTTACCTAAACAGAGTTCACCATCTCAGCATCACCAACCTTCTGTTAGTTGTGTTGAGGAAACTTCCAACAGGCTTTAGAAATAGGTAGTTTCTGAGGATAGTTCCTGTTACTGAGTCAACCTCATTAAAAAATGAATTAGGTCTGAGGATAGTTCCTGTTACTGTGTCAACCTCGGTAAAAAATGAAACATGTATGTGAGGAGAGTTCCTTGTACTGTGTCAACCTCGTTAAAAAATGAATTAGTCTGTGTGAGGAGAGTTCCTTTTACTGTGTCAACCTCATTAAAAAATGAATCAGCTAGTTTGGAGCAGAGTTCTTGTCTTGTGTCAAGCTCCTTAAAAAATGAAACATGTAGGTAGATTGTAGAGAGTAGATTAATAGATTAGATATAAGTAGTTTATGAGGACAGTTCTTTTCCTGTGTCAACCTCGTTAAAAAATGAATCAGTTGGTCTGAGGATAGTTCCTGTTACTGAGTCAACCTCATTAAAAAATGAATTAGGTCTGAGGACAGTTCTTTTCCTGTGTCAACCTCGTTAAAAAATGAATCAGTTGTTTAGAGGATAGTTCCTGTTACTGAGTCAACCTCATTAAAAAATGAATTAGGTATGAGGACAGTTCTTTTCCTGTGTCAACCTCATTAAAAAATGAATCAGTAGGTTATGTAGGTAGATTAGAAATAAGTAGTTTATGAGGATAGTTCCTTTTACTGTGTCAACCTCGTTAAAAAATGAAACACGTTGCCATGATCATAGTTCTTTTCCTGTGTCAAGCTCGTTAAAAAATGAAACAAATCCTCCATTAATTGAGTCGAGTCTTTGAATAGACCTCGTAAATGTTAAGTTATAGATTTAGGTTAGTTTTTAGGTCGGGTCTTTCATATGATCTCGTAAATGAACCTTCATTCCATCCAACTATTTATTACTAGTGTACTTAGTTGAATGAAATGAAGCTGGGGGGGCATGCGCTCTAGCAGTTACGCTTAGGGGGCATCAAGCATAGTTTTCTCTCTGTTTCAAGCTTGTGAAAAAATGAAACCACTCTGAAGCATAGTTTTTCTCTGTTTCAAGCTTTTGAAAAAATGAAACCTATCTTGAGTCAATTTTGGTTATTTTCAAGACTCCTTAAACTCATGAAAATCCCGAGATCATTTTGCTATATTTCATTCTCGTAAAACACATGAAAATGCCGAGTTCTTTCCGTCTTTTCCTGCTCGTAAATTAAATTGAAAGTCGGCCACATGAGTACATTTTTATCCCTTTTTCAAACTCGTTAAAACTTGCCGAAAAAGTGAAACCTTGGAGTTCTCTTTTAAGCCCTTTTCAGACTCTCTAAACATGAAAAGATTGCCGAGTACTTGACTATTCGAACTCGTTAAAGTAAATGAACAGTCGTCCCTTCAGTATAAGTTTACCCCTTTTACGGACTGAAATGGACTATTTACGAAAAAGGTATACGTTGACTAAATACGGTCAACAGAGTTCTCTCCCGCATTATTTTATCCTTTTTCGGGCTCGAGAGACTAAATTTACGAAAAAGTACACCCACGGAGTTTTCTTAAGTTTTTCTTCTGACTCCCTAAAAATGAAAAACACCGAGTTTCTCCTATACTAGACTCGCTAAAATTTAACAGTAAAAGACCTGTTTAATTTTCAACAGGAATGAACCACTCCTTCTTAGGGTTCAAATCTTAAGCTAAGTTGGACTCATCCGAAGGATGAGCTTATAAACAAGAAAATGTTATCCTCCTCAAGCTTGTCAAAAATAAAGAGGTACTTGCCAGAAATGGTGGGGGAAAAGAGAGAAAAACGAACCTGTTTGTTACATTTTGATTATTCAGAAAGCCATTAACCACTCTTGAACACGACACTTTTTGTCCACCTGGGTTGGGGAAAATCCTTTGCCTAACAGTTAATCAAACCACATTGAAAGTCTTCAGCCGGTTTCTGGGTATTAGCTTTGGGTCAATTGTTACCAAGCCATCTGCAGTGTCGTTATGTGTTCAAGAGGGCAGTTCAAATAAACCATTCATCTGCAAAATATCTGTCATCCATTTTGACCATCCCTGAGTCAGTCCTTGCCGATATATTTTCAAAACTTGATCTATGATTTCGTGTTGTGGGCTTGCCTACGACAGATCACTTTCTATCGACGACAGCTCATTATCTAGGAAGTTGATCCAGAAATTGTCAGTACCTTGAAATCTGCATGCCTCAATGGCAGGTTTCTCGCCTTCGACGACAGGTTGCATCATTGACCTTCGATTGAATGATTCCGTGACATGTTCGACTTCAGCTCATTGATTCACATTTCATGGATTGTACTGAGTACTTTGAGAGCCATTGACATTACTGGTGGTTTCTCTCACACTTGTTAACAGTTTACATTGTTGACTGGTAATCAAGTGGTTTCTACCATGTTCGACTTCAACACATTTATTCACATGGATAGAATCGTACTAGTTCGAGATGCGGAAATCAAGACCCTAGATCTAGTTTCCACCATCCAGGCTGCGAGGAATTTTGTTATCATTTATACAGTAGACTATTTATAAATAGATGGCTGCGTCCATACTGTGTCTACAAACGTCTATACTGTGATGTATTCAAAATCATTCCTGTATCAGAACAATTTAAGTTAGTTCTAGTTAGTTTTGATCTGAGTATGGGAATGCCTACCTCAGCGATGATATGATTACATATATATATATTTTGCATTGAATGTTTTGACAGGTTCCGACTGGGGTGTCCACAGGATGATCCTTGAAATGATAAAGTGCTTCACTCTTCATATATGACAGACTTCATCTTCATCTATTTCAGACTTCGCACTTTAGGGGGCAATCTGTTACACTAAAAAATGTCACCTTGACATTCTGATGACTGTATGAGCTCATTGACACTCATACTTACCTCCTCTGCAAGTCTTCCAACCTTTGTTCCTCATTCCAAGCCCTGAAACTGGAGGGAAAACCCTAAAAAGCTCAAAAAACCTTGGGTACGCAGTTAATATGAAGCCTGCCTACGTTTTTAGCTAGGGTACGCAGGTAAGGTGAAGATAAACTGCGTTCTAGAACGCATTTTTCCAGTGTTATAGGTGCGGTACCCCTGTAAAGTCAAAAATGCGCGAAATTAAACCAAAAAAGTTGAATTTTGGTCAATTCTAGAAGGTTCTGGATGAGATTTTTTGGGGATGAGTACGCTTTGGTAAGGTGCATGTATCCCACACCTTAAGGAACTAATCCATTGATGTGAGGAGCCTATCCCTTTGAAGGAGGGTTCTGTCCCTTTAAAGGTGGAATCCTAACCTCCTCATCTACTCTATAAAAGGAGGCATTGGATAGCCTCAAAAGGTTAAGTTGAGCTATTGGAGATTGAGATTTTGGAGATTGAGGATTAGAGTTTAAGTTTTAAGAAGTTTTTTGGAGAAGATTATTGAACTGAAGTGCTGTTGAGATTTAGATTTCCTTCTGCTGAGCTTTTGAGAGGAAAGATCACATACCTCTTTATGCTTCTGGAGGAAGAGTGCAAGACTTATCAAAGTAGAGGAGATTCTTGCTTCGGACCCCGGGAAGACCTTTCGAACATCAAGGCTAAGGTTGTAAGGTTCTTCTGTATATTTTAAGATTAATACAATCAAGTTCTGTTTTTCTCAATAAATTGTCGTTCGATTGTTTATTTAAATAAGCTGTCGTTTGATCATTTATTTCATAGATTCCTTGATCACTATGATAGGTATGTTTTATGATTATTTGTTATACAGGTGCTATTTATATTTTCTTGTTTGTGATTGTAGATCAACGAAAAGTGATACTTTTTGTGACAAAGGGCCTTATTTAACGACGAAGGATTATTGATGTAATGGAAGCACGCTGATATAAATAAGCATTTGGATCTAAGGTAGGATCGGCACAGCCATAGCATTTATTTGTAAACGAATATATCTAGAAAGACAAACTTAGTTGTTCGTTTGTTGCTAGATTGTCTTCGACACTAGGAGATCGGTCTTGTCGCAAGAACGATTTATACGACTAACACACCCTCTTCCTCAATGATCCCGTTAGGGATTTAGGAACACGGTCTTCACATCCATCTGTTGAATGTGCCGGCCATACTGGGCGAAAGCAAGGATGGCCCGTATGGAAGAATACCGTGCGATAGGTGCAAAGGTTTCTTCATAGTCATTCCCCTCAATCTGTGAGAAGCCCCGGGAAACAAATCTTGCCTTATACTTCTCAACACTCCTATCAACAGCTTGATTTCCCTTGTAGATCCATCTTTATCCTACAACTGATTTTCCCACCAGCCTTGGAACAATCTCCCAAGCACTGTTTCTGACAATGAAGTCATACTCCTCCACCATGGCATCTACCCATGTGAGCTCCTGCACTGCTTCTTCAAAAGAAGACGACTCTTTCACGATACACTTTCTCATAAGAGCCATGTATCTAGTATATCAGCGAGGTGACTGTCTCTGTCTGCGCTGTGATGTAGGGACTCCCACATTCTGTGTTGCATCAAGCTTTAGTCTCTCAACTTCTATCGTACGCTTTCTGCCTTGTCTGATGTTTGGTTCTGCATGAGTGGACTCCTCCACTGCATGAATCTCCTCCTATGGCTGATCCACATCCAGAGGCTCATCTTTGGGAACTAGAATTTCCTCCTTCGCATGTAAGTGTAGCTCCCTCTCAAGCGACAACTTCATGGCTTTCACCTCATTTAATTTTATATCCTGTCGCACAACAGTCATCCGACTATCTGGAAAATACACACGATAGTTATGGGGTGTTTTTGTGTATCCCAAAAATATCCCAACTTTTGCAGTTGGCTCTAGCTTCTTCCTGGTGTCCTTCGTCACATGAATGTAAACAGGTGAGCCAAAAATCTTCTATGAGAAATATCAGGCTTCTTACCAGTAAAATATTCTTCAGGTGTACTCATGCCAAGTACTCTATGAGGACAACGGTTTTGCACATAAACCGCAGTGTTGCATGCTTCCGCCCACAAGTGCATCGGTAGGCCATGGTCATGCAGCATCTCTTGTGCAGCACCCATGATTATTATGTTCTTCCTCTTCGCGACCCCATTCTGTTGTGGGTTATGAGGTGCTATGAGTTCTCTTCGAATTCCTTCTTTGCTACAGAAGTCTTTGAATTCGCCTGAGATGTATTCACCACCATTATCACTCCGTATAGCTTTCACTTGCTTCCCCAACTCCTTCTCCACCAATGCCTTGAACTCACAGAACTTTGAGAACATATCACTCTTCTTCTGCATGAAGAAGATCCAGCATCTATGAGAATATTCATACACAAATATAACATAATACCTATGTTTTGTTGTTGAAGCAACCGAGAAAGGTCCACACACGTCTGTGTGAATTCTCTCCAGGATCACCGAAGCACGGTTCTCCTTCTCATGAAAGGTGATCTTCACAAACTTACCCATAGTACATCCCTTGCACTGATCTGACTGCACAAGATTACCCTTGGGAAGTCCAATATAAATCTGCTGCAAAATCTTCAAAGCGCCATGGTGAAGATGGCCCAATCTCCTGTGCCATAATTTTCCCTCATCCTAGCTCACCACTTCTTTTGCATTCCCCACCATTGCAGCGCAGCCATCTACCTCCAACTTGTAGAGATTCTTAATTCGAACCCCTATCTTCTTGGTTTGACCCATTGTTTTATGTCGAAGGAAGGCTTTTCCCTCACTGAAAACAACATCATAACCCTTGTCTTCCAGCATTGCGACTGAGACCAAGTTCTTCTTCAGACCTGGAACATGCATAACATTCTTCAACAAGAATGGATTATCGGACTCCCTCTCAAAGGTAATGGTCCCAATGCCAGTCGCACTGTACCGACCATCGTCGCCCATCTCTATATGCATTTGGAGGTCCTTCTCCTCCAAGTCACTAAACAACTCTTTGTCTCCCGTCATATGGAAAGACGCACCACTATCAAGATAATACACCGATCCCATACAACTTGAAACCAAGCATGCGATCAAAGATAAATCAAGTTCAAATTTCGAGGCTAAGGCCTCTCCAGCTGCAGATCCAGCAGCCTTCTTGTTCTTCTTCTTCTGTGGACAGTTAATGACGAAATGTCCATGTTCATGACAGTGAAAACACTTCACTTTGGACAAATCCCGCTTCTTGCCTTTAGCATCAGATTTTGAAGGATGTTTCTTCCCCTTCCCTTTCCTTGCTTTGGCAGCCAAAGTGAAATTCTCTTCATCTTCATTCTTCGATGAAGATCCATCCCTGGTACCCCACCTTATCTCCTCCTGCACAAGATCCGACCAAAATCGCTCCCATCTTGGTAGTTTCTCCCATCCATTGACAGAGTCTTCGTAGCTATGCTAACTCTTTGGAAGCCCAAGGAGAGCCAAGCTCACCAAGTCTTCATCACCAACAGTAACCCCCATACTTTCCAATTCATCTTTGCAGTGGACAAACTTCGTGAGGCATTTTGGAATATTATCGCCTTTCTCCATTTTTATTTTTTTGAGCTTGTCTTTAAGTTCGAACTTCCTCAAGTCACTTCTACTTTGGAAAAAATCTGTCAAAGCCTTCCACATTAAGAATGGAGTGGATTTCCCGTGAAGGCTAGACAAAATATGGTCCTTCACACCATCCAACTGAATCCTTCTCGTCTTTGCTGTCTTCTTTTGCCATGCATCATGTAATGCAGCATCACTAGATCTCGGCTTAGGAACATTGCTATCGATGAACTCCTTCAGTCCATTATCCTCTAGCACTACCTCCATCCTATCCTTCCATGCTATTTAATTCAAGCTCCCATCAAGGGCATACTCCAATCGCAACCCATTGAAAGCCATTTCAATATACACTCAACTTCTGCACCAAGAATCTTCTGTAGCAAATTCAAATTGTCCACCAGCACAAACTCACTTTACAATTGCAATCTTCAATAAAAAATGCTTTGATACCATGTAGAAATTATATGCACTAAGCATGCATATGTCCTAGATTCACCTGATCTCACACTATTTAACTTTATGCAAGATACTGAATCATTCCACTTGTTAATCTTTTGCGGAAAATTAATTGCACACACATGTAAAGCATAAATAAAAATAATCGCACATAACATAGTTGTTTTAACTAGGAAAGCCTGAAGCTGAAAACCACAAATATATATTATGTATCATGAATCATATGATAATGCTCATACAAAGCTTATCAAGCTCTTAGTATAGTACAATCGTCATACACTAATCAGGAACAATCTTGCAAATCCATGCATCGATCTCTGCCTCCTGTTAGCCTGCCTCCACTGCGTAATCCCTGCTGAAGAATAGCTCTAAATGAATTCAAATTACTCTTTCCTTGAATGCGCAATCCTCATTGGAAACTCCAATGTGTGTGTGATGCAATCAATGCATCACTATAATCACAACAGATAGTCCATCTTGCCCTTTCACCTAACTCTCCATTGGGTCTCCACTGAAACTGCCATGCACTGTAGTTAACTGTTGCATTGTTCAGTTGATTAATGAGTTATTATTTGTGAATTAATTAACTAATTAATTCACTCCACTCTTAGTACTGTATCAATCAGTTAGACTAGATACAGCTAGCTCAACTAAGTCTAACTGAGTTAAAATGAATACAACTCCATGAACTACTCTTCCAACTCTGTCATAACTTTGTCACTTCAATTCTAACTGAGTCCTCCATGCATGAACTCTAGTAAACCCTTAGGAATTTCGAAATTGCCTCAGTCCACTGATGTGCCACATCTGTGCACTGAAACAAAGTGCTTCAAGAGAATAATTTGTTGTTTAGTGTTTGATTATTATTAAGAGCTAATAATAATAGACATGCATCTATTTTTAGATCAACGATATATAAATAGACTTTGCCCAATATTCTAAAAATATAATTTCATCTATTTTTCCAACTTGATCAACCATCCAAAAATAGCATCTTGCAACTTCTGAAATATGATCACCATGTCTAAAAATAGACTTGTGCCAAAAATAGCTTGCGGGCCCACTTAGTGAAGGCGACTCCTTTCACTAAGCTCATCATCTTGTTGAATCTCAACATAACGCACACCTGTCTTCTTTTCGGGTGGATTGATAGGTCCTACAAAATCGATGGCCCATTTGTCAAATGCTTGCAGGGCCATTTGCGGTTAAAGGGGAATTTCATCCCTGTGGGATGGCCTTCTGGTTTGTTGGCACGTATCGCAGGCCTTACAATAATCGTGAGAATCACTATGCAGGGTAGGCCACCATAATCTAGCTCTCAAGATCTTCTGCACCATTGCTTTCCCTACGTAGTGGCCTCCTGCTACCCCGTCGTGGGCTTCTACCAAGATAGCATGTCATTCATGTTCCAAAATGTACCTTCGCAGTGCTTCATCAACCCCCATCTTATATATATGACCTGCAATGATGGTAAAATCCGCAGCGTGGGTTAACAACTCTTTCTTTTGTTGCACCGAATACTCCACAGGTGCCATGCTTGTAGTCAAGAACTTAATGATGTCAGTGAAGTGCGCATCAACTACCTTAATAGTGAACAACTGCGCGTTCGAAAATCCTTCTTCCAGGTTGGTCGGATCCTCGCCATTCTCAATTCGGGACAAGTGATCTGGCCCAACATTAAAATTCCCCGGCTTGACAATGATATCAAAGTCGTATTCTGGAACAGCGACGGCCATCGACGATTGTCCCCCCCCCCCCCCCAACACATGCTTATTCACCGAGGTACTTCAAAATTTGAATGATCTGTAAAATTCATGTTGTCCTCCTCGCAGGTACGATAGCTTCCTAGAATAGACCATATCCAAGCCCTCTAGTTCGCATTAGTAGGTAGTTGCGCTGCTGCACCGGAAGCTTCCTGCTAGAAATGAAACCGGATGATCAATGTCTCCGTCTCAGGGGCCATGAGACCGCTCCCCGCCAAATTCTTTGATGCATCGACGTGAACATGGAACACCTTCGCCCAATTAGGAAAAATGAGGATAGGCGCAAAGACCATCTTTTCCTTGAGTAGCTCGAAGCTCTTCGACACTTGTCATCCAAAAAAATGAAACATCCTTCTTAAGCGACTTTTCCATAGGCCACTGTGATCCGCGTACCCACCGAATGAAATTTACTGTGTGCTTTGTGTGTTCGAAAGTTAAAAGTATGGTACCTTCGAGTTGTGATCTTGCCACATTCATGATCAACTATGACTTTTCGAGGTCAACCATTAACCACAATCGGCCACACTGTACGAAGATTCGAAGGAGTACGTAGAAGATACACTTCGAAGATACACTTCTTGATATTCAGGGAAATATGGTGCTTTCTACAGGCATCTAACATCATGTGCAGGTTCAAAACGCGGTTCTTTACTAAGCTAGAGATAGTCCAATCATCAAAGTAAACTTCCAGAAATTTGTGGATGAATTCTTTAAACACTGCGACTACTACTCGTGAAAAGATAGCAGGGACATTCTTGAGTCCAAACGACATAATTGTATACTGGAAGGATCCCCATTCAGTGGAAAACATAGTCATGCTGCGGTCTTTAGGTGCTATTATGATTTGATGGTACCCTGAGAACCCATTAGTGAATGAGTACGCTTCCTGCCCTCCTACGCTATCAAGGATTTCATCTAAGAACGGTGTAGGAAAGGGATCATGCATGCAGGAATCATTCAATCTACACAAGTCCACGCAGATTCGTATCTATCCCTTCGTCTTTTTCTCCTGAACCACCATCGGGCTTACCTAGTCCGAATGTTCAACCAGTTCGATGATACCTGCAGTGAGCATTTTCTCGATTTCTTCCTTAAACTTTTTCTTATATTTAGGATTCAACTGATAAGGCCACTACTTCTCAGGGCACGCATCTAGTTTTAGCATGATGCGCATGACCCTAGGTCCCCTGTGATCCAATTAAGCTCCGAAAAATTCGTCGGGAATAAGTCCTGATATTCTATGAGTAGTTCGGCTACTTTGCCTACTGTATCATCATCCCAATAGTCCCGATTTTTAGTTAGCTTAGGCTGCTCTTCCATGCCAATGTTGACTTCTCGCAGCTTCAGAGGCTTCGTAATGTCCACGGTTTGTAGTGGAGGTCCCACAGCTGCGCGCTCCCCCTCCAACTCTAGGATAGAGACATTGCACATATCCTCATCGCACTCTTCTATGGTTATATTGTGGCAGTTGGAAATATCCTGCATCTGTGTTTCCCATGTTGGTACCCCAAGTACTATGTAGGGGCATGATTCATCAAATATGAAGGTATCTATATCATGCAGAGCTTCGTCAAGCATCTCCATTCCCCTTGTTAGCCCAAATGTCCCTACAAATTCATCTTTTAATGTTTCCCAGTGGCGGGTGCACTGATGTAGCTTCGCATCTAAGTAACATGCAGTGGGAATTGGTCCCAAGGAATGAATAAACAAGTGAACCCATTCTTCTGTAGTCTGGTCACACCATTTTTCCATCCAAGCGAACAGATGCATGCGCGGGTCTCTAGGGCCAAGGAATGTTTTTACGCGCAAGTGGGTCAAAGGTTCGAATCACAATATCATCATGTCTTGACACTCTTCCCAATCCTGGAACGCCCCCTTATGCGTATCCCACCACCTCACAGGTGTTATGCGCATGGCTAGATTAAGGGTCCATAGTTGCGCTCTCATGGAACCTCAGGCTCAAATGTTCGCAAAAAATCCTTAATACTACTAGAACCATCAAAGTAGGGAATTTATCTTACCTCTGAGGAGATGCATCGAAATTATTTTGTGATCCTAAGACATCGCGTAGATACATCATGTAACCGGTTCTACTAGTTTTCTATTTCCCCGTCAGAGTCAGAGAAACACTCGTTATTCTTTTCCCAGCAGATTACCCCATCGGTTGTGGGATTGATGCAATATTCATCCCGCGTAGTTAACTTATAAATATGATCCACGTATTCTTCTTCACACACCGGTTCTGTATAATGTTCTCCTTCTGTCGAGTTTAATGGTACTATCACCCATGTACCTCAATTTTGAAATACCATACTTATTTTCTTTAAATTGATGATACCTCCCATATCTATGGGCCAGTCCAATCCTAGGACTGCAGGATAGGGGTCCACATCTTCTAAAATCTGAGTGACCTCGAAGTCAACCCAGACCTTAACTCCTGCGATTTTTTACCATGATCTTTGATAGTCTCCCCAACGGTATGACCTTCTGCTGATTGTCCATGCACAGCTAGATAGTGGACCATTCCAACTTGGGTTCTCCCATCTGCTGCCAAGTTTTCTTCGGTAGTATGTTCGCATCTGAGCCTAGGTCCAGAATAACCTCATCCATCTCGTAATCACCAATTTGCATGGTTAACCACATGTCCCTACTAGTGCGCTTCTTATGCTTGTACAGCTTGTGCACATCCTTAACCTCCATGGGTGGGGTTGTTCGTTCTGCACAATTATCTATCAAAGATTGGAGGTTTTCTATAGCCCTTTGGTTGCACAGCAGCTTCATACATGCCTACAAAAATGGTTTGACCTCATCATCTGCTTTGAGGTTCACGAGGGCTTGAGGAATAGATGCCTCAGCTTTAGCAAAGTCTTGGCGAGTTGCGGAAAAGGTTTCTTTTTCCTTCTGTAAGTCCAAACCTTCTTGTTTGATGGCTGCTTTTTGGATAAAAAGATCTGCCTTAGCTTTCTCCGCAGCTCCCCTGGTGGCCATGCCACTACGTGTTATGATATTAATGCTTGGTCCCTCGTCTTGAGGTTCTGTCTTAACCCTTTGTACATTCTGCATAGGTGTCTGCTGCTTTTCCTGCATCTTGGCTATCAGAATTTGGCAGTCTTCAATCACATGGTCCAGTTTTCTACAGTATCTATAAGATTGTCTTGTAGGGTTCAGGCAGTCCCTCACAAAGTGCCCTATCTGCCCGCAGTTATAGCAGATCAGTTGTCCTCTTCCCCTACCTGCGCTTCCACCGTGGCCCCCTGCCCTGCCCCTAGCTGGGGAGCCACCCATACCTGAGGGGGATCTTGATGAAGAAGGGTCTAATTATACCCTATATAGGTTTCCCTGGTCTATCATCACATCATAAGTTCGACAATTCTTCTCATCATGTCCTACTGACCAACAAAACCTGCACCATTGTTGCTTCAGTTCTAGGACATACGCACCTAGACGGGGGCAATGGTTAGTATCATGCAGGCTTGGTACGTGACAATCATTGCACCACAACACAGGTCCACTTGGTCCTGGGTGCAACGGAGTGGGTCCCCCCACCTGTAGGTAGTCTGGCAACAGTGGACACTGATCCTTGGTATGCCCAGACACCCTACATCGTATGCACCATATGTCTGGACTAGCTTCCTTCCCTCGGCCCTTTCGCAGGTTCTGGATCTCCATGTGAAATGCCCCCAGCTGCTGTTGGATTTGTTGTATTCCTAACTGGGTATCATCTCTCGGCGCAACTTCCAACTTCATAGTAATCTCCAAAGATTTTTCCTGTGATTCAATGGCTTGTTGCCCCATAGGTATGCGCAGGTGAGGTAGCAACAAAGCAATGAACCATTCCTTGTGTTGCCTGTCATCATACAGAAATTCCCCATCTTTGATTACCTTTTTTAGCCATTGGTCAACTTCCCACATAGACTCAGAGGGTCCTTGCTTGAAATATTTTAGATCATTCACTATATGAGAGTAGGATTTAGGCTTCTTGCACTATTGTTTTAGGGCATTATTAATATCTGGAATGGTCGCATTCGCATGCTAAGCTCTGTATCCCATAAACCAATCGAGGGCTATTCCTTCAAAGGCAAGGGACAGTTGCGCCCTTTTCACAACATTGTTGGCCACATTTTGCGCAATCCTTACCGATTCTGCGACAAACCAGAAATGATCCATATCTTCATCCCCTACGCCCTTAAAGGTAGGTAGCTTCATGTGCAAAGCCATCTCATCCTCTAGTGGTGGAGGTACGGGTGATTTATTACCCCTATGCTGAGTTGAAGGTGGTGTAGCTAGAGGGCTATATTCCTTACTGGGTTGTAGATAGATATATCTCCTTCTTGATTAGTTATTTAGTATTTTCCACTCCACGTTGTACCCTCGCTCTGATCAAAGCTCATTCACTCTGTATGAATACATAGAATGATTTTTCTCACACAATAATATATTAATTAGTAATGGTAAGGTTTTCAGAAACTTACCTTGGAAACCCTAGAAGAACCTCCGCTCTGCTTTCGAATAGGACACGAATTGATCGATTTCAAATTCCGTCACAAATCCTCCTAGCACACTGTCCACCCAGTGGTCTACCTTGTGGGTGATGGTGTTATCGGTTCTCTCTAACTACTGAATCAGCTTTGGAGTCCACTGCGTGACCCGTTCATCCTTCCAACACTTATGGAAATCTACGAGCCTTGCGAGCCACTCCTGAGCTTGGTCACAAATGTCACAAAGAAAATTTCGTAGACCTCTGTGAAGATGTACTTATTCTTCCACTTCTCTATCGTCGACTTTGTGCTGCGATTCTCTTTAACCGAAAATTCTTGAACCTGCTTTTCGAACCACTCTTCAATTTCTTTCTTCTCAGGTCTCCAATGATCCATTGGCATTACCGATCCCACTCTCAAAATGCTCCCGATCCTGGCAACATAACCATTTGTTTTCTTGAGGGGTCCTGACCTAGGTTCAGAGGTTAAGGTTTGCCAAAAAACCCCTATACTACTGGCCCTTTCGGAAGTGACCTGCTTGCGCAGGCCAAAGTCTCACCCGAAGAAGTATGGGAGGGTGTTGGAACTATGTTTCCGCACCCTGAGAGAGTAGGTAAGTCAAGCAGATCCACGTTCACAACTTATCAGGTTCGCACCAGATAGATCTATTCGCAGGATAGTTAATAGTATAATTGCAATATACAGAGCTATTGTCATGCAAAGATCTAGTTAATAACTCCGCATCCACGTGCGTATCAACAGTAATCAACACATATCATCATAACGCATCATCAACAGAGTATAGTTTTACCATAACATAGATATATTCGCAACATAAACAGATAACCAACAGTATTCATAACAGATCCACTGTAGTTCGCATCAATAGAAATACCTTAGATCATGTAACCCAGAAATACTTCAACCATATCTGCATATATTAGTATCCAAAACTCAATACAATCCGACATAGCCTGCGCACACAGCCAATAGGGTCCACACACAACAGGACTGAGGATCTCCACGCACACAGCCAGCATGAGTCCTTACCCTAACAACCAACAACAGATCTAACAATTCGCACTTAACATCAGACTTAATTCTTTCTTATCTTAAGACTAAAAAATGTTCATCTATTTATATCGACTTAGCCTACGCTTCAAATGGTCTGTAAACCGTGGTTTGCGGACTCTGGGTCTACCCTTGACCCATTACAATGCATTCGGGGCTTTGACCCACCCGAAAAAATCTGCGTTAGACTAATTAAGACCAAAAATATACAAAATTGTGAAAAATTGGCAGCTTTAGGGGACCCTGTTCCAACAAAAGTCTAGTTGTCTCTAATTGATTTTCTAGTTTCTTTTTCATATGTGCAGAATCAAAATTAGGATCCAAAGCTTCATTTTTCCTTATATGTCTTTCCAAGTGTGTTTTCCTTTAGATCGATTCATGGAAAGAAGAGAAGCATAACTTGTGTGAACATATAACTTGGTGAAAATAGTGTCTCAGTAGCATGATGGTGCTTCGAGTACACAGTTGGTTTGCTTGCATTTGTTTTATGTGTGTTTCCTTTTCAATTATTTAATATTTTTAAAAATTTTGGTACTTTAAATAACTCCATACACTAATCCATGTGCAGGATATGGATTAACAACCTGCAAAGAAGTACTCAAGGATGATCAAGATTTTCGGAGAACTCCCTCAAATCCAAGCAGTAGATGGGATATCTGCTTCTCAAGAAGAACAAATCTTGATAATAGTTATGAAATTATCTTCCTCTCTAGAAGTTATAGAAGAACAACACATCCATGAACCACATGCATAGGAATATAGTCACCCTTGCAATCTTGTTGAAGAAAATAAAGAATCATGGACCACATTCAATGGAGAGAAACCATTAGAACCTGAGATTGAAGAGTTTTTGACATGCCTATCTGCGGATCCTATGAGCACATAAGAGGATAATCACCTAATGCTATATTATCTTCATGGCATGATAAATGAGGATATGATAAACATGCCAAATAAATAGGTAAACCATGAGCATTTTGATTTTATTGAAAATTGGTTTTAAGAAATAATAAGGCCATACCACTCCTTCATTCTTCCTTACTTCTTGACATTATCATTAAAATTGTTGGTACTTCATACTTAGGTATGCATTGAGGATTATATTACGAACATGAGTATGAATGCATTTTTACACCTATTGTGCACATGGTTACATTGGAAATACTCCTATACTTGAGGAGAGGAATTTATTTTTCTTAGGTAGGGTAAGATAGTAATAAAGAAATAAATAAGTGTTGCATATATTAGTTAGTTGAGTTACAAAATATAGTGCAACGTTTTTCTCATTTGTTTTGTATAAGTGGGAATGTTAACAATTAAAAATCACTAGTTGAAAATGGCAGATCTATGCTTGTATTGCATAACTTTGTTGAGGCCTCTTTCAATTGCATAGTGTTTTAATGAAAATTACCATTCAATCTTATTTCTAACAACAACATGGTTAAACTTTTACTTTTCTTTCCCACTTATTATTTCTTTCTGATTGTTAGATTTGTTTATAGTTTTTCTTTTTAATAAAGTAAGTTATGACCATTATGTTTGAAATCTTATGTGAAATTGGAAATGATTGCATGAAAACAATGTCTGGTATCGCATACCAATTGGTTGGAACCTTGCTTAAGCTAATCAATACCCAAAATTTTGGTACCAATTTTCTATTTTGCAAGAAAAAGCAAGATTCAAGGATATTGTTAATTTGGGATGCTTAAATACTAGAAGAATCTTTTCAAACGCTAAAAATATACCTTCATCAACCGAATGAAACACTTAGGGGATTATTTGATGACATCGTTCCTTTTTCCTTAAGTTATTAAAAAGGATGCATTCATGCTTTATGTATTTTTAGACCGTTATTTTACAAAGATGATATAAGCAATAATTTTCGTAAAATTTGAATTCAATGATAATTCCAAGTTATTCATAGTTTCCATTTATGTTTTGGAATTTCATTTTTCTTATTCATATAAATTTCTGATTATCAATACAAAACATCTGCTAAAAATATATTTACCAAAGCACATTGAGGGGATTAAAACAAGGTTAAAATATCGATACAATGATACCAATGAAAAAAAAAACTTGAATATTATAACCATTACACCAAAGCATGATGTCTGAGCATCTTTTTCAAGACTTGCAAGAGAGTTAATGAAGTCTCTACTCACAGTGGAACCCTACTTTAGATGAGAAAGCATACAAGAAAACTCTTATTAGCAGTACTTTAGGTGTCTTTAGGTTATTCTTTGGCAGCCTTATCCATCTCACATTAAAAATGACTCATTCATGCTATGTCCTTTGAGTACCTATAAGTACCTTATGCATCCAAGACATTATGCAGGTAATATAAGTCACTATGAAAGGTGTCATCCTATGCCATTAAGGGGTTTTATAAATCCACTCCCCCATATACCAATTGCAAAATCAATGACGACAATCTAAAACTAAAATGGTAGGAAACATTGGACTAGAGCCTTTAGTGTAAAATAGGTTTAATAGGTTAACCCGTCGAGGCTATGGACGCCTACCAACAATGGGTATTGACCTATGATACCACTAGGAAAACTCATCGTAGCTATGGATGTTTGTGGGAAATGGGGCATTCTTCCTAAATAAGTGTCAACCAAAACAAGGCTTTTTGTCTACACTTATGATGGTTACTCTATAGTGTTACAATAAAAGAAGCACACGTGGACGAAGTCAAGGGTAAAAATGAACTCCATAAATTTGTTGCTAACGAATTGTCTTAAGGAAACCTTAAGATCTCTATCGTTAGTTTTTAATATTATATCTAAGATATAATTATCTTAGAAGTGGGACCTATGATCACAGAGAATTAATAAAACTCAATTGCAAAGATTATATGTAATACTTGGATAACTATAATACTTTGGGATTTGGTCAGTAATGACTAATTTTTCATTGGTTCATCATTTGTTGTGATCATAAAAATGATCCTTTTCTACAAATAAGGAGAGCCCTTTAAATTTATAAAAGGTTTCTTTTTCTTGAGCATAAAACTATTAAATATTGATGAAACCATATGTAATGAGCGATTTGAAATTTATTCTATGTTTCGTTTTAGCTTTGGATCAGTTTAATAAATTTGCGATGACTTATTTTTGTTCAGTATTCATCTCATTAGTTCCCTTGTTTTGTTTTACAGATTCCTTTATACTAGATCCATCTCAACAACCATCCTCACTTCTTTAGGACCTCACATTGTTTGCATGAGGACATGCAAAACCTCAAGCATGGGGGAGTGGTTGTTGGGACCTTTTTAACATCTTCATTTTATTCTCATCAGTAGATCAGATTGGTAGATCATCAACTCTAGCTCTTCCAGATCATTCCAGACTCTCAACCTGAATTTTCCTCATCTTCAACTTCATACAACTTCCATTGCATCCTTCAATACAAATCAAAGTTCAAAAGGTATACTTGAGGTCAAACATGTTTAAATGCTCTTTATTTCAATAAAAATTAAGGAATCTTGATGATTAACCCCTTCCTATTGCTTAAACTTTCTTAAACCACCATTAAACCCCCATTTACAATTCCATTAATGCATATTCTAGTTTCCACGTCCATATTTATTTAGCCATTATTTTCATTGTCACCCTATATCATCCATCATTCCTTCCTAGTTCATATTTTTTTTGCATGAGGGCATGCAAAGTCTTAGGCATGTGGGGGATGTTGGGCCGTAGATATGTTATCGTATTGGCTATCCAAACCTTTCATTTACAAACCATATTCATAAATTTATAACATATTCCATAACTATTATATTAAAAATTTTACTAAATGCATTCATCTTACCTTGTGGTTAATTATTAACGATTTCTTGTATTTTTAATGATTAAATGATTATTTATTATGGTTTTATCAATGACAATTTACTAATGTGGTTATGTGGCCAAGGAGCATATTCCACTATTGAGGAAATAATATGAATGATATATCTCCACAAAAATAGGTATGGGATCCAAATCAATCGTGATACTGAAATTTTATAGAATCATGTTACAGGTACCAGACAAGCAGTCTGGTACTCAGTTCTGCACTTATGGAGGGGAAAATTTGAAAATTTGAAAATATGTTTTTTCTTTCTCTAGAAAGGTAAATTAGGTGCCACATGGACCTAATATGCTGGTATAAGCCTTGGAATATTCCCAGCTCACACATCAGATCCTAGCACATGATTTAAGTTACAACCAAAAAATATGTAATAGTTTTGAAACTGCCATGTTCCATCTCAATTTATTTGCAAATGGTGGCGAAAATCAAGAATACAAGAAATGGGTTTGTGAAAAAATATAGTTATTTAATTGGATATAAAAATATTTCCAAAAATTCAATATGGTCGAAAAGTTACATCAGGTTATTCGAAGCAATTTTGTATAAAATTTCTGTAAAACCCAGATTGGAAAAAAATCTAAATAGTCATCTTTGGGCACGATTTTTAAGGCCATGGAATTATATCAAGAAAATAAAAGAGAGTTTATTGTTGATAATATAAATATTTAGGCTCCATAGAAAAATATCCCTAAAATAAATCATGGTCAAGAATACATGGTTAGTTCTTTAACACCCATTTGTATAAAATTGCAAAAAAACTAGAATTATGAGATTTTCTTCTAAAATTGTAATTCGTTTTTTGAGTTCAGGGGATTGGATCTTATCCTTCCTCAATGGATTTTATGTATAAATAAACCCTCAAAGGGAAGAGGGAGGATTTTTTCATTATTGTAATAGAGGAGATCAATCATTAGTTTTTGGAGAGATTTAGAGAGCTGATTTGTGACATAGATATTTGATGTGAACAAAGAATCGATGGTTGTTGAATTGTGGTACATATTCTTAGCTTGATTTTAGATTTTCCTTGTAGCACTAACCTCCTAGGAAGGGCCTCTTAACGTGGCTAAGTCTTGTTATTCTTCATGTGTTTTGTAGAGTAGTCTTACATCTAGAAATTTAGTTTTATTTTGCAATGAATTTGCGTTAGATAAAACTTAGATCTTTCATGTTTTCAATTTAGTGTTTAGTACTTATATTTAGGTTTAAGAAGTGATAATACCTAGTGATTAGTTCTTTCTAGTGTTAGTTGTTAGCATAGGCTAGAATATTCTCTAATCCTGCATTTCTTGTGCTTGCATCTCTAATTCTTACGACCCTGGATTAATAATTAAATGTTGGAATTAGAATACATATAATTCCACCAACAACCCCCGTTGGTTCCCCTCCTTTTATGTTACACCATGTGGCTGGTGGGTTTGCCTTTGGTGGACTATTGAGATATATATTATGACTTGGTGTTATATTTGGTGGGTGTGGCGGGGGTGATATCTTGCTACCCCGAATTTGTTTCTAATGTAATATATGACATGTGACCGATGGGGTGGGCGGGTCCAATGGACCCAACCCGCCCCCCATTTAATTTTTGAATTTTACATATAATATAAATTTCTTGGCTAAAAAAAACGACTGAAAAATAAGGAATATTAGATAAATTAACCATCCTACAATTTCACCCATTCCAATGAACAGATTCCATGCACTAGGTCTCGGCCAATTTGTTGCCTCCTTAAGCGTGCAACTTATCCAACTTTGACCAGCCATAAGTCTACCATACAAAATCTGATTTGAGTGTCGTTCACACCACTAGAACCAGGCTAACGAGCACTACGATCCGGTCTTAGTTTTTCTTCCATTTTACGACTTTTATTTTTGAGATATTTTCAAACCCACTTGTACTTTGGGATCCTCTTGGATCATTCTGCCCCACTGAGGAGCTTTTGGATCGCCGAAATAATTATTCAATTATTAAGTGAGGGGAGTGTTCCCTCACTTTCTCCTTTTCCATCCATATTTATTTTCTTGGATGCATTCCTTTGAACCCAACACAAAGATACTCCATGTCTCACTGTCGTGAAGTCCTGGTCCTCCAATCAAGGATAATGTCCTCTAGTAGCTTGTCCAAATATTATGGTGCAAATCATCCAATGTAGGAAGTTGTCCAACCTCTTCGGTGTCCATGATCAATGGAGGCTCATAAAGCTTCAAATTTTCAATGTTCACCACTGAGTACATTTGCATGTATGTAGGCAAATCGAGACAAAAAACATTGTTTCCAATTTTCTCTAATATGGTGAATGGGCCATATCAGATTGGTTGCAACTTATTTCCTTCCCCTTTCATTATGTCCTTATTTATTTGGAGCCACACTTTGTTCCCAACCTGAAATTGGTGGTCGACTTGGTGTTTGTCTTGTCAAGCTTTATATCGAGCCTGACTCTTTTCCAACTGCTCCTGCACTGCCTGGTGAATCACTTGTATCCGCTAAATGAACTTCCATGCTTTGTCCCTATCATCTCACCCATTGGAATATCCATCTCTCCCAGAGACCATGTCTAAGGTATCCCTTGGTAAATAAACAAAGCATGTCTCGAATGGTGAGATCTGCATGGATGAATTCACAACTCGGTTGTAAGCATGTTTCATATAGGGAAGCTACTCGTTCCACAACTTGGGATGTTTTCCATAATAGCCTCAGAGTAATTTTATCAATGTGTGGTTGACCATTTCTATTTCTCTGTCAGTCTGTGGATGAAATTTTGTTCTTCTCTTCAACTTGGTGTCCATAATTGTCCATAAACTTGTCCAAAACTCTCCAAGAAAGCGAGAGTCTCAATATGACACAATGGATGTGGGAAACCCAAACTGGACCCAAACAAACTGAAAGAAGAAATGAGCAGTCTGCTCTGCAATGATTTTCTTCTTACAACACATTAATATACACATTTTTCTAAAACGATCCACAACAACATACAAATAGCCATGACCTCTCCTAGACAAAGGAAAACCGCCTAAAAAATCCATTGACACACTTTCCCATGGACGAATCGGAACAAGGAATGGTGTGTAGAGTGCTAGTTTTCTATTGGAGGGCTTGCAAACCAAACACAACACAAACCCCTTTACATATCAAGTCACAATATTTTCAATGTGAGGCCAAAAAATAAACCTCTGTAAATGAAATAAATTTTTTTCTACACCAAAATGACCTAACACAAGAGCGATACGAGCCTCTCTGATTGCACGTACCATTTCATCTGTGGGTATACACAGTTTTTCAAGGTGGTATAACAATTTTCCGTGCAAGTGATAATTATTCACCTGTGATCCACGAGTCAATTTCGCATAAATATCCTTAAGATCATTATCGTCAACATATTGTTCAACATAACTTCCAAAAGATAAAAAATAATTTTGCAAAACTATAGATGCAAAAATAGAAGGGTGAGAAAGCATATCTGCCACTTTGTTGCTGGCATCCTTCTTATATTTTATTACCAGATTAAAATGCTGGAGGAATCCCATCCATCTAAAATGACGTGCTTGTTGGAGCCTGGTCTTTGATTGAAAGTACTACAAGGGTTTCTTATCTATATGGATGATGGTATCCTTGCCGATCAGGTAGTGTTTCCACTTCTTCATACTAAACCAAGGCATATAACTCCTTGTCATAAGTCGGATAGTTCAAAACACCATGGGAGAATGTATTTAAATGGTAACATACATGTTTCCTTTGTTGCATCAATACTTCACCCACGGCGTATCCAAAGGCATCTATATAAATCTCAGAAGGGTGTTGGAGGTTAGGTAAGGCCAAAATTAGTGCGTTGTTGATATTCTATTTTAGTGTATCAAAGGCTTTCTGTTGCTTTCCTCCCCATTGAAAGGTTGTCTTCACACTTGTTAATGCATATAAGGGGGGTGCAATGACGGATAAGTTGGCAATGAACCTTCTCCAATAATTTACTACATCCAAAAATCTATAAATCTCTGTAACGTTGGTGGGTTTATGCCACTTTAATAACATATCAATTTTAGAGGGATTGATTTTCAAGTGTCCACCACCGACAATGTGACCTAAATAAACCAAAGAGGTTTTCTCAAACTCGCACTTTGACATTTTTACATACAATTTTTCTCTTTCAAAAGATCAATAATTTTTTTAACATGAAACACATGTTCATCCCATGTCCTACTGAAAACAATAATATCATCAAGATACACAAGTAAAAAAACATAAAAAACAAATTCCTGAAAATATCATTCTCACCCTCACGAATGTGGCTGGAGCATTGCACATTCTGAATGGAATCACCATCCATTCGAACAACCATTATTTTGTCTTAAATTTAGTTTTCCATATGTGATGTTCTACAATCCTAACCTAATTATAACTACTACGCAAGTCCATTTTTGTGAAATAGATAACATTTTCAATTGATCTAATAAAGCATCAATGCAAGCAAGAGAGTGTCAATTCTTCACTATTATTTAGTTGAGGGTCATGTATTCTACACACATCCTCCATGTGCCATTTTTCTTTTGCACCAACACGATTGGTGAGCCACAAGGAGAAGAAATTGATCTTATGACCCCTTGGTTTAGCAATTCTTGCTCTTATTTCATGATCTCCTCCATCTCGATAGATGACATTCTCTACATACCAATGTTCGGTAAAGGAGAATCCTGCTACAAGTGAATCTCATGTTGGATTTCACGTTTTGGAGGCAACCCAATTGGTTCCTAAAAAAGCTCATCATAGTTAGAAACAATTTTGCATAATTCTTTTCTATGAGCGAGATCAAAACCTTGGAAAGCATCAAATGTCTCTGCATCTTTTGCTGGAATTCACCAACCTCTTCATCTAACCTATGCTTACAAGACTGGCACTGACTTTGGTATGGTGAGATCGAACAATGTATTCTATCCCATATTTCATGATATGATACTTGTTTTCATGGAAAAAGAAAAATTATTTCCTGTCATACAGACACAGACTCCCCAATACAATACCACAAATATCCAAGGGTACAACATCAAGATCAACCTCATCAACTAGTTTGGATGAAATCACAAATTTGGCTCTACACTACGTAGTTACATGTAATTTTAATTTATCACACATCCAACCAAGTGGGTATGGCTTCATATGAGGCTTGGTTGCTAAACCTAACTTCTTAACCAAGCATTTTGAAATCAAGTTTTATTGTGAACTCGAATCAAACAATGTTTCCACTTTATTATGTTTTATTGTGACTCTAATGTGTAACAATTCAATTATCTTTTTTTCATTAGTAAGAGGCTCATTTGAAGAACTTGTACTTGCATGTGATTCAAAATTATCATGAATATAAAGAGTACCTTGTGTTCCCACTACTGTAATCAATGTCTTGTCACCAGAATGAGATCCAAGGTCTTGCTACGTGGTTTCCATCATCTTCTGCTTGCCCTTCCCACCAAATATCTTTGGTTTCATCTCCAAATGCAAATTAAAACAATGGTAATTATCATGGCCTTCCTTCTTGCAATGAGTACGAGATGGATTTTCTACTTCCTCTTTCTTGGTTGTCGTTGTCTTCTTATCCTTTCTATTGCCTTTCCCTTTGAACTTGCCATTATGAGGTTTGAAAGGCTATTTCTTGGACTGATCATTTGTGTCATTCTTGCCCCTTCTTTCAAGGTGAATGGCCTTCACACTGGTCGCATCAATAGGAGTAGGCTAAAAAAAAGCAAAGAATGTGTTATGCAACTATGTAAAGCACCAATATACTTAGTTATAGTCTCGGGTGAACCAAGTAGAATGCCCAAAATCAATGCTTGTTTTCTAAATTATTAAGTGAAGCTTTTCACATTTTGACCTTTTCCTTGCCTTAAATATTAGCATTCCATTAATGCATTTTGTCTATAACTCAAAGGATATAGCTGATATTTTAATGTAGAAACAAAATTGTACCAAGAAGAAATGAGGTTACCCAAGTTTTTGCTTCCTTTCTACAACTTTATCTCCCACCAAACGAGACTGGTGCCACTCAACCAAAGAGATGCTAACTGGATATTTTCCTCATTTTCCTTGATCTGCTAAATCCGGTAATAATCCTTGATCTCGCTAATCCAATTGTTAAGTTTATTTGCATTACATTCTCCATTATACATGGGAAATTCAAACTTTACATCTAGCTTAAATAATGGTTTCTTAAATGTATTTATTTGATTCTTGTTAGAATGATGAGAAGAAGAAGAATAAATTTCACTGGTGGATGGAGAGGGAGGAGGCTCTTCTCCTCCACATCCATGGTTTAACAATGCATGATCATCTTGACCATTCTTCTTTGGTTTCAATGTCTTCTCATATTCTCCAAACAACTTGTCAACTTTCTTTGCCATGTTGTAGAAAGCCTTGCGATAATTTCTGTTACACATTATTTTGTCGCATTCCTTAGTTGTTATTCCAAGTGTCATATTTTGTGCCACTCATGTCGCAAACATCATAAAGCGACAAAAGTTGTATAAAATTGTTCATCCTGGACAACACACTTAAGATATCCCTGAAGACCAAAAAGAGAAGTGTCTTGAAGTTTTTCTGCAAAGTTTGTAAAAAAACCTATTTTACAAGCCCAACGTGTTCTCCCCTTTATGAGCTTGCGCTTGTCACGCTGTCCCTATCTTGTGAATAGTGCTCCCAGCAAAAGAATTCATCAGTAAAATCACGTTGTTCCTCTTTAGGTAGGTTCTCCGAAATTGGAGCAAAAGCTTCGACCTCTAGAATTCTCGAGGATAGATTTCGGGTACTTGGTGGTTGGGGATATGGTCAAATCCTCAAATGTTTGGCCCTTGATCTTATCTCCAAATATTTTCCCCTTAGAGATAATACCTTTCCCCCCTCATTAGTGGATCCTTAACCTCCCCAGCGAAGTCGCCAATTGGTTACGCGTGCAAATCTCTTCTTCAGACAGAAAGTGATCCCTCTAGCCCAATGAGCGGGTCTTGTAATAACAGTGACAAAGGATATAAGCGTCCCTAGTTTAACATTGAAAAGTAAAGTGAGGGAGGGATATTGGCCTACCTTGCTCCTTATGCAGTCGTTTCCTCGGTGTCTATGTCGATCCTTTCACTTTCAGGCTTGTTCCTTGCTGTGCTCTCTACGTCTGGATACCTGTAAAGAAGATCACACAACAAAAAATGAAAGATACAAAGTATATATGTTTCAAAGAAAAATACATGACATATCAAGAAGTATCATGCTAAATCAATTAACATTAACAGATTTATGGGAAGAAAAGTATACTTTGTATTATAAAATGTACAAATGGAAGCTTTACAATTGGTGCCTTGATATTAAGGTGCTCAATATCTGGATTTGGTTTATTCCCCGTCTGGGAAATTATGTGATCTTTTACCAAATGCCTTGCAACCTTCAACTGACCCGACATATTCAAAATTTGATGATACACCACCAATTGCTGGTGCTATCGAGTCAGTGGCTCAAACTACTAATAATACTCCTAAGGCTTCCTCGAAGTCTAAGTCTACTTCGGTCGCTGCGCCCTCCACTCCTGCAAGTGACCCTAAAAATCCTGGTAAAACCTCCGAGGTTAACGTTGTTCAATCTACCATGGTGGATAAATCCTCCAAAGGTAAGAAGAAGGGGAAAGGCAAAGCCAAAATTGATTCCCCTAAACAGGGTTCCTCTAAGTCACCTACTCACGATGCATCTAAACCCAAGCCCAAGTATCCTTGATTAATATGTGATGATTATTATTACACCAAGGATTGTCCTCGTCATGCTGAGGTTAATCATCTTTTAAAAGGCACACAAGGAACGTTGGCTATTTTGAAAGGACCCTTTCCTTCTCAACAAACACAAATGGTATACCAACCTCAATTTTCTGCATCTAGAATCTCTCAAGTTTTCATCAGTGGAACATAACCCATTTATGTTGCTACGCGTTCAAAAGAATACCTGAATCTGGAAAATTCTGTTGTGGAAAATGATGCCATGGATGTGCCTTCTTCTTCTACTCTGCCCAGTTCTGGTCCTCTACATATTGATCACCTAGTAATTATTCCATCATCGGACCACCTCCCATAGGTGTTCTCCGAAAATTCTCATATAATCTAAATGCGTGAGGTTCTTAGCATTACAATATTGTGGAATATTTAGCTCAAGTGACTTTTGTGATGTCGGCCTTGGAAGTCCTTCAATATTTCCCATCGCAGAGGAAGGCATTACTATCCTCTATCGGAGGAATTGACCCCTCATATTCAAATTTAATTACTTTTGATGTTGAAAATCAAGTTCCTCGTCTCTAGTCCCAAATGGATTTTCTCATACAAGTCATGGTGATAGGTAAGAGTATTCATAGGACTGTAATTGATGAAGGTTCCTCCACCAGCATCATGTCTATCATGTGTTAGAAAGGTATCGACTCTCCTCCACTTAGTCGGTCTCTCAATACTCTTGAAGCTTTCGATGGCATAGGTTCTCAACCATATGGTATTCTTAAATATCTACCAATCCAGTTGGAGGGAAAAATAATGGATATGGAAGTAGCAGTTGTCAATGTTAACTTCAACTATAATATTCTACTCGGTTGTAGTTGGAATCATGTAATGGTTTGTGTGGTCTCCACCTTTTTCTGTGTCCTTCGTTTTCACCATCAAGGAAAAATGTTACGATTGATGAGATTGCCTTCTTTTCACCCGATTATTCAACTATAAATGTACCATATTTTGGGAATACCATTGTTTCTTATGAGAGTGTTAGAGAGACTCTCTTCAAAGACTCATCAATGATGAGAATCTTCTCCCTTCTGCCTCCCAATGTTGCTTCAGTAAACATGATTTAATCTCGTCATGACCTCTGGATCATTCCTAGCCCTGACCAGATTAAAAATTTTGGCGATGTTATGCCGCTTAGCCTTGTTGAGAAGATGTATCAAAGCACCCTTTTAGCTTTTACGACTGCCTCCAATTCCAATTATCACTTCGTTTCGTCTTTAGACACGTACTCGCAATCTCCCTGGTTTGGTTCATGGGATTCCAATGATCCTTTGAATGAGATATTTCTGACTGATGAGAGTATATTAGAAGTTATGTCTCTCGAAGAAACCCCTTATAATTATGGTCATCATCGTTCCTTGTTTCTCCCAAGCCTTAGTGAGACTTCCACCTATCTGGAAACCCATGTTTCCCTTGAATCAACTGGTCCACTTCAGAATCCGATTATCATTCTGAGGAAACATCAGAAACATTTCAACTACCATTATGATTGACATCTATGTCAAAATAGGGATTGTCGAGAATATCCATATTGAGGCTTCTTTTTCTCCCAATTAGATCGAAATTTTTATTGCTTTTTTCAAAAGGTTCACCCCACCCGCTCCCCACTATGTAGATCTTACCATTTGGTCATTTTCCCACGAGGGAATTATTTCCATGCTTCGTAACCTTCACTCGGCCAGGGGGCATGGGAAGTTCATCTTTTTTAAAACTTATCTCACAAACTTGGCCGAGTTAATTCCTACAAGAAATATCAACGGTAGAACAGTGTGTTTATTTTTGTTACTCATGACGAAAATCAATAATTCGAGCCTTGTATTGGACTCCATCTGAAAAAGTATTATGCTTGATTTGGTGTAAATAATTTTTTACATTAGTGTGTTTTATTCATTAATGTACATTTATATTTTGGTGATATTTTTTAATTTTGTAGACATTTTTTCCTCTGATTACCTCGTGTTCCATTTGGTTTTGCAGATGTGGTCAAACCATTATGTTAGTTTTTCTGATGGCGCTTGTCGTAGTACACAAAACTTTTCTTCCGTGGATTGGGTATTGTTTTCTCCTAATGGCGAGTTAGTGAATTTATAAGGCATATGCTTGGGTTGAACGACAAACAAAATTGTTGAGTATAGTATAATTATCGAACTATTATCATAAGTTTTTTCTATTTGTATTTTGGCTTTGGTTATCAAACTCGATTTGTAGCTCATTGTGCTACAATTGAATGGTCATTATTCAGTAAGAAACCCTCACATATTACACATGTATCTATGTGTTCAATTATTAGAACAATATTTTTATTACATCACTTATCAACACATTTCAAGACATTTGAATACATCAACTGGTACATTAGCTAATTATGTGTTAGACAAACAATTGCAATGTATGTAAAAACCAAAAACATCATCATGATAAAGAACATTAGATAGCAGTAGAAACATCTATATATATATATATATATATAGAGTCTGTAAAGAGTGTGTTACATCAAAATGACAAAAATATGTGTCCTAAGACACATGGCTTCTGAAGCCTACATAAGTGCAGTCAAAAGGAATAAATGAGGCATTTCTATCCTCTGACATGGTGTTGGTGGTAATATGTTACAACTCTGACCACTCGACCTAGCAGTCGAGGAAGTCGAGCTGAAACCACCATCGTATGTCTATGGTACCACAGTGGTATATCATCGAGTAAGGCATAATATGAAATGCCTCTCATCAAGGCTGTGAGTCTATGCTCTGTCTGTACTATAGGGTTAGAACCCTCATCATACACAACTACCTCAATTTGTTGAACAACTCGCCGCATTACTCGAGATAATATTGGAGGCCTAATAGCTCCGACATATGCAATCAATAATCATAAGTTAAAATCTTTTTATACATATAAAAAATTTCAAATATTGAAAACTTGAAAAAAAATAATCTTACCAAGGTCATCCCATTATCCTCTCGATGGAAGAGGAATATTTGGGTCTCCTTTGAAATCTATCCCTTCATATGGCCAGTCATCAATCATGATCAGTTTCTAGCGGATCCACCTGAAGAATGATCGAAGGAATGACATCTACTGCTCGCCACCATGGCATGGAATCATCTCGCTCCATCTCAGGAGTCGTGGATCCCTTGATGTTGGAGGGCCCACCTCTATACTCTGACATCATAACATTGGTACCCTCTCTAGGAAGAGATTCAGTAAGATCGATCCATATCTAAACTACTTCAACTTCACCATTTTGCACTTGGTGAGTTGAATTTTCAAGTTTACCAACAATCCCTCGCACCAGTTGAAGATTGTTGGATTCGTGCAGTCCATGACATACTAAAATTGAGGTTTTCTCATCTCATGAAGAGCTTGTGCACCTGCCACCTGAGATATGGTATAAAGGACTATCCAAAAAGATGGGTCATTGACAGTTTTGATTTCAATTTTCCCACTCTTGGTCTTGGCATGCCTACCATTGCAATGCTTGGAAATGAGCATGTTTGTGCTCTCGCCTCCTGCTCTAGATCTTGCCAGCTGGACCGATAGTCATCTCTTGGAAAAACACATGATAAAATAGATATAAAAAATATCAATGTCTAATTCCTGATCACTAATGGTGAAAAATTGGTGGTCCACATCCCATCATCTCACCAAATACTACAATAAGTCTACTTGGGACCTCATCCCAGGTGTCTGGAAGAACTTGAGAAATCCACAGTTGTGGAGTGCCCTTATGAATTTTGAATCTTGTTTTGCTTCTCAATGCCTCATGACCCCATTCTTTCCACTCAATCACCATAATTTTCCTACAAAAGATTAATTGACAAGAATTGAACATCTTCCATGGAGAAAAATTGGAAATTTGTTGGTTAAAAATTGATCATTTCATGAACAAAATTTTCTTACGGCGCCAACGTGACTGTGTGCCAATTTTCACATGCTAACAACGTGTTGGTACTTTAGTGACTTAGGTGAGCAGCGTAGACCTAACGTGTTAAAACTTCGCTGGTCTCCAAAAGGCATTAATTTTTCAAGGGCTCCCCAACTTATCAATAAATGAATGAAAATGCTTAAAAATAGAATAGTAATGCAGGAAAAGATGAGGATTGTTATCTCTCACAAACGGATCAATAAACGGTGTCCTATATTAGCTGAACAAGGCTCCTAAAGTTTGAATGAAAATGGAGGGAAAGCGCTTTGGTAAAAGTTCAAATAGTAAAAGTGATTTTTATTTTTGACTTTTGGTTATTTAAAATACTTTTACGTATATTTTAATTAAAAAATTATTATTTTTTATCATTTTATGAGCATTTTTCCTTTATTTATATTTTTTCTCGATCAAAGTGATATTTTTTTTCAAGTGCAGAAGCAGGCTATTATGAGTTAAAATTGATCAACAGTGGCTGATGAGTTGTATTTTATCTCTTTTTTGGACTCGCCTAAACAAAAAAAATAGGAACCCCCTTGGAGTCAACTTTAAGCTATTTTCTGACTCTTGAAAAATGAAAATATTTTTGAGTATTTTTCCTTTTAAGCTCGTTAAATTAAATTAATTGATGTCGTCTTAGTATATGTTACCCCTTTTTCAGGCTGAGGTTGAATATTTACGAAAAAAGTAATACCTTGGTCAAACATGATTAGGACATTCTCTTGGGTATTCTTTTCTACCTTTTCAGATTCAAGAGACTATTTACGAAAATGGCCCTTCTGGAGTTTTCTTTTCTGTCTCTTTTTCAAACTATCTAAACATGAAAAAGACACCGATTTACCCCTACGTTAGACTCATAAAACTTAAGCGGAGAAGTTTTTGTCATTATGACGAGACTGAGCTACTCCTTCCTAGGGTTTGTTAAACTTACTAGGATGGATTCATCCAAAGGTTGAACTTATACACTAAGAATTTAAGGTTGAAATTCCATGGTATCCTCTTCAAGTTGCTATAAAAAATAAATAGGTACTCATTATAAATAACAGGGAAAAATGGAATTTAAGTATATTTTGTGTTTTTTAGCAAAGACAACATTTCTCTCTTGAACATGACACTCATATGCATTTTGTGTTAGGTTGGGGATATCCTTCATTCGCCACTTGCCTTCCTAGGTTTGGGAAATCCATTTTCCTCTAATTTGATCGTTATCTGCAATCACCATGTCCTTTGATCCCATTTTTTGGGTCAAATGCTGCCACACTCTGGAGTCGTGTCACATATATGTTCAAGAGAAGTCCTTTCCATAAAATTAAAACATCCTCTACTTATTTGACCCTCTCTGCAACAGTCCTGAACCACTCCTATCATCTTAAGCAATCCTTTGTTTCATGCCGGTCATGTGGGAATCAGTATGGCCCTCCTTCGATGGATCACTTCCTGTCAACTTCAGCTCATTATCTAAGAATATGATTTAGAAACTCCTTTTCAGTACCTTGGAGATTGCATGCCTCAATGGAAAGTTCTTCGTGTTCGAAGACAAGTTCACATCATTGGCCTTGTTTTACCTTGAGGAGCATTGTTATTATTGGTGGTTTCTCACATGCCTGTTAACAATTTACATCAACAACTGATAATCAGGTGGTTTGTACAATGTTCGATATCAACACATCTATTCACATGGTTATATCTGTACAACGGGTAGATCGAGATAAAGACAGAGACCCTAGCTTACATCTATTACTATCCAGGCTGCGTGGGGATTTCGAGTATTCATGATTGTACACATGATCATTTCTATACGGATGGCTGTGATTATATGGTGGATTGGATACCTTTCCATGATCTCTTTCAGAGGGATGGTTGCGACCATGTCGTGGGTTCATGTGTTATTTGATTCCTATTCAAAGATATGTTATTAGGCACGTTCATATCATAGATGTCAGATACTGTATTGTGTTTTATTTGATAGGTCTTCTGATGGTGTTTTTCCAAAGTCCTTGCCATGGCTAATAAAAAAATTCAACCATCACTCCTAGTTCTTCTTTCATGATTTAGGGGGCATTTGTTACACAATATTTTGTCGTTGCTTCCTCAGTTGTTATCCCAAGTGTCATCTTTTGTGCCATTCATGTCACAAACATCGCAAAGCGACAAAAGTTGTATAAACTTGTTCATCCTAGATAGCACGCTTAAGATATCCATGAAGATATCCTAGGTCAAGCTTTTATATGTTTCGGTGGGAAGACTTACCAACGTGGATCATTGGCCTGCTTTTAAGTGTTGTTAATGGTGGCAGGTAGGTCGGGGGTTCAAACCCCACTGACCTCCCAAACTTGTTGGTGCTTGGAATTTTTTACTGCCAATGGATTGTTGCAACGGTCATATGGTTACATTCGGATGTTTTTTGAACCTCTCGTTGGGGGCCGGCCCACATGGCCTGGGCGGGTTCAACCCTCGTCGGTTCCCTCCATTTATGTTATGCCATGTGAATGGCTGGTTCGCCATTGGTGGTTTGTTAATATATATGTTTTGACTTGGTGTTATATTTGGTGGGTGTGGCGGGGGTGACAAACCACCACCCTGGCTTGTTATCTAATGTAATATATGACATGCAACTCCCCTTTTAATTTTTGAATTTTACATATATAGCCTTATTGGCTAAAAACCACCGAATGAAAAATAAGGAATATTGGACAAATTAACCATGCTACAATTTTTCCCGTTCCGACGTCTGAATTCTGTGCACCAGGTCTTAACCAATTTTCTTCCTCCTTAAGCATGCCACTTGTCCAACTTTGACCAAAACTTTTACCATCCATAACTCGACTCATAAGAGCCTGACTTGAGCAGGTCTACGCCATTGGAATCGGAATGACGAGCACTAAGATCTAGTCCTGGTTTCGCCTCCATATGACGACTTTGAATTTGAGATATTTCAAGGCCACTTGCACAAGCAGATCCTCCTGGATCAATTTGATTGAGTAATATCTTGCAACTGGTGAAAATGTTTCCTCATAGTCAACTCTGTAACAACCCTAAGTTAAAATTTGATGTAATAAAGTTAATAAATGAAAAATAAGACCAAGGTCATAGGACACATATTCCAAGCTAAATGTTGGGAAAATATCCTAGTGGGCATCACTTATTATGTTTATGTCTAAGGGAAACTTGGGAAAGGAAAAGGATTTGAAAAGGAAAAAAGGTATTTTTGGCACTTTATTTATGAAAAGAAAGGAAATTAGGAGAAAATGGAGGTAAAAGGTCATAGGTTTCATGTCAGGAGGAAAATTAAGGAAAATAATGGAAAATGAAGAAAATTAGAGGCATCAATAATAAAGATACATCAGAGCATTAGTTGGTAGCATTTTGTCAGTTTTATTTTGGAATTATTCTGAGAGAGGAGAAGAGCACCAAGAGGAGAATGGAATCAGGCAAGCAAAGGAAGGACAAGTAAGGACAAGTAAGAACAAGGAAAGAAAAGGAAAGCAAGGATCAAGCAAGGAATGGTTTGATCAAGAAGATTTAGCGGGAATACTTGCATGTAATAGGTTGCATGTATTATTTCCTAGATGGTTTTGGCATGCATGGTATATGCATGTGTATACTTGGTTTGTTTTATGTCAGTGGCATGGACTTTACCGGAGTTTGACAGTGGTTTCAGCGTTGCATTGAAATTTCCGGATAGGCATGGTGTGATGGGATTACTTCTTGGTTGAGCTTTGGATTTCCATAAGGTTTTGGATCTGGGTAAGGTGGTATGAGGAAAATCCCAAGGGTTGGGGGTGGGTATGGTTTTCTCCAAGAATCCCTCAATAGGTGGGTGGATGTAGGAAAATTCGTCAAGGAAAAGTGAAGGAACTCTAAGGTATCCAAGCTCAATTTGCTTTTGTGATCTTGGAACCAGTTTAGGTGGGATCACGGTATGGTGAGGGTGGAGGTGGTTTAACCTATGGATTTCCTTGGTTGTTTATGGATTGATTTATCCCATGAGATCCCACATTCATGCTTGGAATATGGAATGATGGTGATTGGCTAAAATAAATATTTGGTTTAGCCCAATCTAGGGTCAGGTGGTATGTGGAAGACCCTGACTTGGTTGGATTTTGCATATGGTTAATAGGAGTTAAGTTTTTCTTGTATTTTATGAGTAAATATACTTGTTATTATGCGGATTTAATGGTTATTATATCATGTTTATCTTTCTAGTTATATGTTGGTTATAAGCATGTTTACATGATAGATTTAAGTATGGATATTATCACATTTTCATTAGTGAATGTCTAGTTAATGAATTCATGACATAATTTTGTTATGACGACTATTGTGAGAAGGAATTAGTCCTTCTTGTTAAACATCATATAAGTTTCATATCCCTATTCTTAGATATGCATTCATGACCTGTAGGTTTCATTTTATCATGTGTTTGACATAATTTTGGTCCTACTTGGAAGGGGTTAGGTCAAGTCTTGGTTCAATTTTTTTTTTGGAAGCTTTATTTCTATGTCATTTATCATTTATGGAATTTTCACTGAGTTTTGGGTACATGCCTGAGTCCTAGCCCTAAAAAAGTGGCTCAGAATTCAGGGACTAGCATAGAATTGTGCATAAAAGCCAATAGTCATTGGGAAGCAGGCCTATGGGAGCGACTGGAGGATTAAAATCACCTGGAGGCCTTGGAAAGGGAGAGAATGAGGCTCGAGGTTAGTGAAAAATATATTTATCTGAGGTATTGGACACCTGGAAGTGTTGCGTAACTCCTATAGGTCCTCTAACACCTTAGGGAAGTTAGTAAGTTCTTATGTTTTCAAATCCATTTCCTTAAGGTCATATAGGAGGTTGAGTCTTATCATAGTGACCCTCAACTCATGTTTACCCCTGGTAAACCGATGAGAGTGGGTAAATATGGGAGGAGGCAGTTACACCTCCCTTTACCTAAGAGAATCATTTGGCCACAAATATGGCCTTGTACTTCTCGATGCTCCCATGAGTTGCATGCTTCACTTTATTGATCCATATCGAACCAACCACTGATTTCCCTTCTGGCCTCATCACCACCTCCCATACACTATTCTTTGTGATGGATTCATACTCTTCCACCATGGCGTCAACCCAAACAGGTTGATAAAATACTTCCTCAAATGAAGAAGGCTTTGTCTCAATGAGCTCTGTCATGAGATCCATGTAACCATTGTACCTATTAAGTGACCTCCTATACCCGTGCAGTGATGTGAATTCTCCCACATTCTGCCTTACATCATGCACCAATCGATCAACTTATATAGTTCTATTTATCCCCTCTCTGGAATATTCTAGTTGAGTGGATGCCCCCACTCTTCCTCATGTTTGCTTCATTTCATGTGGCTACTCCACAACCTCATGAAGCTCATATTTTGGAGCAAGAATATCCTTCTATAGTGGGAGACTCAACTCTTGTTCTAGATATCATCTCATAACCTTTTCCTCATCGAACTTGACATCTTTCCTCATAATTTTCATCCTCATTGAAGGTAAATACACCTGGTAATTGTGTGGAGTTTCTTTATATCCTACAAAAAACCCCAATTCTGTTGTAGGCTCAAGTTTCTTCCTCAAATCATTGGAGATGTGACTACAAACTGAAGCTCCAAAAATTATGAAATGAGTCACATCACACTTTATCCCAGAGAAAGCTTCCTCTGGTGTGACCATACCAAGTATTCTATGACTCTGGTTCTCCAAGTAGACTACGGTGTTGCATGATTCTACCAATAGATATAATGGTAGCCCTTGTTCATGCAACATGGCCCTTGCTTCTCCCAGTACACTTCCATTCTTCCTTTCAGCTACCCCATTCTATTGTGGGTTATGGGGTTTTTTCAGTTATCTTCGAATACCTTCTTTGGCACATAAAACCTTGAAGGCATGTGAAAAATATTCACCTCCATTGTTGCTCCTGAGAGCCTTCACCTTCTTCCTAGTCTCCTTCTCAACCAATTCCATGAACTCAACAAATTTTGAGAAAAAATCATTCTTCTCCCGCATGAATAAAATCCAACATTTTCTAGAGAAATCATCAATAAAAATAGCATAATACTTATGTTTTGTTGTGGAGGTTGTATAAAATGGTCAAAAAACATCATATTGGCCTCAATATAAGATTTCATATGCTTTGGTATCTCCGTCATGGAATGTGGATTTGACATATTTCCCCAATGTGTACCCCTTGCGGTAATCTTGCTGGTCAAGGGAGCCTTTAGGGAGGGCAATGGTAATTTTCTACATGATTTTTAAGGCACCATGGTGTAGATGACCCAATCTCCTAAGTCAGAGTTCTCCAACATTGTGACCCTACACTTTTTCTACCTTATTTATCAATGTAGTGAAATCTCCCACCACAAGTTTGTATAGGTTCTTCACTTGAATAATATCCCAAAAGGAAGAATGCAGTAATACTTAAGAAAAATATAAGTACTGTAGCAAAGTAAACAATAAATCTATATACACACCAGAATGCACATAAATAGATGAGCCATTTTAGTATATGGGAGGTGAACAAAAAGTACAAAAATGCTCAAAATATGAGATACTCAAGCCAAAGGGATGTCCTAGAATGACCCGAAAATGATCCCACAAGAGGGACTGTGTAACTGTTGAACTGCTGGAAGGTATATTGCGTTGTCCCTGCTGCAACTGTTGTGACTGCAACTGCTAGAAAGATAGAAAGTCAAATCTAGGTAGTATGTGAGCTATGATGATGCTAAAAATTTAGATCCAAGCTCTATGATGGATCCCCAAGATAACCCAGAAAGGATTTCTCAGATCTGTCAATCTAAGAAAATCACCCTCTTAGGGCTTCACATATACACTACTGGGTATGCAGATTTTCTACATAATCTAATCTAAGATGGTTGTTGTTATCACTTATAAAATTGTGAAACATTAATTGACATGTTCATACAGTTCATTTATCAAAAGGATAAGGTCTCCTTAAGCCTTTCAAGTTGGTATAGGAAAATTTCATTTTTTACATGTTTAACCTATCCTAAGGTTCAAGGCCAACTCCATTTAGGTCATGTCATGTCCCATCAGTCATCATATCATGTCATTTTTTATTCCCCAAAAATTTAAATTTAAAAAGGGCGCTTAAGCCAGTTTTACAACTTTTCGCAGTGTTTTATACAGCGAAATAGCAGTTTCGCTATGAAACTGCCTAATTTTTTCGTAGTGAAACTGTCAAAAGTTAAGCTAATCATGCTGCGAAAAATTGTTTTCTTGTTTGTCTTGTCAAACTCAATGTGAAGTGTTAGTTCATGATTGGAGGAGTTAGGGTGGAGGTCATTCGAGTCTGTTAGGGTTAATTCAAAGGTGCAAAGCCATGTCTGAGGTCATCATTACCCTTTTTAGCATGCATGTGTAATGATTAATGCATGAGCTGTGATTTAAACCATAAAGCATTACCCAATTAGTCTTTTTTTCATACTGCACTTTATCTTTGCATGTTATTGGATTTCTCGGTGATCAAGAGCTGTTAGGTCTTTCGGTGATCAGGAGCTCAAATCTGAGCCTGGGAAAAAGCTCAAAAATGAAAGTTCTCAAAATTGATTTAAACCAAGATGGTTGCATAGGTCTCATCTTCCTGATTCTGGCACTGCAAACGGTTCGAAAAACGGACACCGTATGAAGAAGTTATTGCACTTTTAGTGGAGTGGGTCCGACAGAGCACGGAGGGGCCAGCCCTCCTCCCATGGAACCTCATCATATGACCAGTGTGGGAGCTTAATGTTAAGAGCGCTTAAGGAGCCTAATCTCAAGTTTAATATTTAATTAAACTTTAGTTAAGTGGAGTTTAATATGGCGGAGATTCTGGAGGCGCTCCCAAATTTAGGTGGACTTCCACTTTTAGTGGAGTTAACTGGCAGTTGCCCCACATTTAGTGGAGGAAATTGGGGCAAAGTTGTTTTGGTCATAAATTTCTCATTACTCAACCTTTTGGAACAATTTTTTTTTTGATTTTGGGTCTCTTCGACCTTCTGGACTCAATGGCGCAGGTTTCAGAGCCATTGGAGCTCAATTTCAGCCTGTTTAACTTCAAAGAATATTTTTGAGCCACTAGGGCCATTTTGGGTTTGGAGCTATTTTGAGTTGTGGTTATCAGTTTGAGGTGAACCAAAGCTCTATTTCAGATAATTTAGACCTTTTGAAGCCATTCGAAGAGGTTTTAGAGGCATTTGAGGACTTCTACAGCCCAAAAAGTGGCAGAGAAGTTCAAAGCACCAGCAGGACATTGATGAAGAAATCACTGTTTATGGTAATCTATCACTGTTTAGTGAATTTGAAAAGGAATTCTTAGATTTTTCCTGCTTTCTGAATCAGTTTATATATTCATATTTGTCTATTGAGACACTTATAATCTTGTATTGCATTTGAGAGCTTTTAATACAAGAGGACAAGCCCATTTTGGGAGGCTTGATCCAGGAGATGTAGCCCAAGAGTTGGGGTGAACTCCTATATCATATTGTTGTTGTGTTTTGATATTATATTGCTAAATATTGTTTCTGATACCCATGTTAAGTTTCAGCAAAAACAATTACACTTAAGATACATAAACAGTGAAAAGACATACACCATTTGCAAGTTAAATTTCCGCATAACATCAAGTTTAAAGCAAGATCATTTTAATTAAATCTGAGTGTTTACTTCTATTATTTCTTTAGGCAGAGTCTGTAAGAGGGCCAGGTAGCCTCTAGATTCATCCTTTCTTTGAAAGGTGAAATATCCGGTAAATGCCCCTACAGTCTATCTCTGTATTAGAAATATGAAGTTCTCTCATTTTCAGATTTAAACTTGAGTATTTTTGCACTAATTTACATAATTGAAAATGGATACCTTGCACCCTTTTCAAGTACAATCCATTTTCAGATTAGATGGTATTGGAGCTTGGGTTCAGCATTCCTTATGGTGCAAAAGGTTTTAAAACAGTGTAAGAGATTTACTGTTTTATTGGTTGCAAAATGGTTGCATGTATGAGTTTTCTTGAGTTGGAAGGATAGTTGTTGTTAGCTAAGTCTTGGAAAGGATTGAAGACTATTTTCCTTACCCAATTTACCTCAAAATTATCTTTGGAAAACAAACTCCAATAATTTGTGTTTTATGGCTGCTTGAATGAGAAGGGGTCTTTACTGACATTTGGTTAAAAGCTTGTCGTTTGTTTGAAAGCTTTGAGGACTTTTCTTTGGAAGTTCCTTTTGGTTGTTTTGACCATTTACATAATGTCAACTTCTTCTACAAGTGAAGTTTCCTCCTTCACTAGATTCTTCAATGATGACATGAATAATGAGTTTTTTAAGGTGAAGGACATGGTGCAGATTCTCATTGAGGATCAAAGAGAAAGCGTTAAGCTTCATGCACAATTGCTAGCTATGCGGGAAGAGAAAGAAGCCATTCTTCAAAGACTGCATGATATGGAGTTACAACTTCTTCAAGCTCAAGAAGCTTTGTCCAAGAAAATACCTCATCTTCAGGATGTAAATCATGAGGTAAATCATTCTGATTTGTCTTCAGTTTCCTCTATTGAAAAGTGTGTTGGTTCTTTTGAAAGACATACAAGAGGTATTGGGTCCAAATTGATGTTGAAAATGGGCTATCAAGAAGGCAAAGGTTTGGGCAAGCATGCACAAGGCATTGTTGAGCCTATTTGTGTTGTGGAGCGTCCCAAGAATATTGGTCTTGGTTATGAGCAGCTTAATGGCGAATCTTTGAGCACATGCATTCAAGAATGTGATGCAAATTTGAAGAGAACATTTCTCCCAAGTTCTCAATTACATCAATGTCATGATGGCAATCTTCCTTACCATTGTTTTAAGCCATCATTGCAGCAAGAAGATGGACATTCCATGCAGCAAAAGAGGTATAATCATTCACATGATCAATTTGATTATGTTTCAACAAAGAATGATCATTTTTCTTGTTCAAATGAAAGAAAATTTTGTTGCACATTTTGTGGTGGAGTTAACCATGTTGCTTCAAGATGCTGGTTGAAAAAGAAAGCACACAGGAAGCAGAAAAGGCAAAGAGAACTTTCTCAGAAAGTGCTTAAGAGTTGCACATTTTGTCAAAGGAAAGGACATGATGTCTCTCATTGTTGGTCCTTGCATCCAACAAATCATCCAAAGCACATGCAGCTAGATGACAAAAAGCTTGGCATAAGTGGATCTATGGAGTCCATTATCAATGTGGAAATGAAAGATTCACATGAAGAATTGCAGTTGCAACAAAAGACGCCATGGAGTTGGCTTGGTAGGAAGTGGATTAACTTCTTAATGCAGTAAGTCATACTCATTTTGTACATGCAAATTTCAGTTTGGTATGCATGTATTTTAGTTGAAAAGTTGATGCAAGATTGCATGTAAAAGCAGTTTCAGTTGAAGGAATTTCTTTGTTGTTGCAAAATTTCACCATGGAGGTGTAAAAGATGAATATGATACTCATTTATGTTGCAGCAATGTCTTTTGGTTCAGCTCTTAATCACCCACATGTTTTTGGGATGATGTACTTGTTGGTATTTGAAAAGAAGAGTTGAAGTTGCACATGTACATAGAGGTTGTATGTGTAATTAGCGAACTGTATATAGTTCATTGTACATGATACATACATGTGTTTGTTAAGATGTATCTTGTTGTTTATCGACTTGTGTCGGTTGTGTGCACACTTCTTACAGAGTTGTGTGTCATTTGTATAGCACATTTCATTGTCAACTGGTTTTTGATGTCGTATGTTTTGCAAGATGCCTTTGGTGTCGTTTGGTGTAGAGAACGAATTGTCAGTGAAAAGCAGTGCAAGATTCCATGAGTTGGGCACAAATTTCAGCAAGTGTCATTGTTGGTTTCAATATGGCAGATTGGTATGGTGAGAAAACTTGGTCGAGATTCGGCGCAAGTACGTGGCTCATTCAGCAAAATTCGCCATCTGAACAACTGGCAATTTAGGAAAATTTTTGGAGGCTGAAGAGAAGAGGATGTCGTTATTCTCTTATTTTCTGTACTACAGTTCAGTTTCAAAGTTTCAGTGAGCTTTTAGGGTCCAAAATCCTCTCATATGGGAGGTGTGATTAGGAGCTCAAGTCCAAGCCATGGAAAAAAAACTCAAAATTGAAAATGTTTAAAATTGGTTGAAACCAAGATGTTTTCATAGGTATCGTCTTCTTGATTCTAGCACCATAAATGGTTCGAGAAAAGGACACCGTATGAAGAATTATTTCACTTTTAGTGGAGTGGGTCCGGTGGAGCATGGAGGGGCCATCCCTCCTCCCATGGAACCTCATCATATGACCAGTGTGGGAGCTTAATGATTAAGAGCGCTTAAGGAGCCTAATCTCAAGTTTAATATTTAATTAAGCTTCAGTTAAGTGGAGTTTAATATGGTGGAGATTTTGGAGGCGCTCCCAAATTTAGGCGGACTTCCACTTTTAGTGGAGTTAACTGGCAGTTGCCCCACATTTAGTGGAGGAAATTGGGGCAAAGTTGTTTTGGTCATAACTTTCTCATTACTCAACCTTTTGGAATGAAATTTTTTTTGATTTCGTATGTTCTCATCATTTTGGACTCAATGGCGCAAGTTTCAGAGCCATTGGAGCTCATTTACGGCCTGTTTAGCTTCGGACAAGCTTTTTGAGCCACTATGGCCATTTTGGGTTTGGAGCTATTTTGAGTTGTGGTTATTAGTTTGAGGTGAACCAAAACTCTATTTCAGATAATTTAGACCTTATGAAGCCATTGGAAGAGGTTTGAGAGGCATTTGAGTACTTATACAGCCCGAAAAGTTGCAAAGAAGTTCAAAGCACCAACAGGACATTGATGAAGAGATCACTGTTTATGGTAATATTTCACTATTTAGTGAATTTGAAAAGGAATTCTTAGCTTTCTCCTGCCTTTTGAATCAGTTTATATATTCAGATTTGTCTATTGAGACACTTATAATCTTGTATTGCATTTGAGAGCTTTTAATACAAGAGGACAAGTCTCATTTTGGGAGGCTTGATCCAGGAGATGTAGCCCAAGAGTTGGGGTGAACTCCTATATTATATTGCTGTTGTGTTTTGATATTATATTGCTGAATATTGTTGCTGATACCCATGTTAAGTTTCAGCAAAAACAATTACACTTAAGATACATAAACAGTGAAAAGACATACACCATTCGCAAGCTAAATTTCTGCATAACATCAAGTTTAAAGCAAGATCATTTTAATTAAATCTGAGTGTTTACTTCTATTATTTCTTTAGGCAGAGTCTGTAAGAGGGCTAGGTAGCCTCTGGATTCATCCTTTCTTTGAAAGGTGAAATATACAGTAAATGCCCCTACAGTCTATCTCTGTATTAGAAATATGAAATTCTCACATTTTCAGATTTAAACTTAGAGTATTTTTGCACTCATTTACATAATTGAAAATGGATACCTTGCACCCTTTTCAAGTACCTTCCATTTTCGAATCATGCAGGCGCCTCATCGAGCCAAACGGAGTTCTTCCTTAAGTGCGGC
>JAXQQM020091262.1:0-40644 GCA_034641835.2 Pinus albicaulis | reverse complement strand
ACATCTTTCCACATGTGGTGTTCCTCCAATTCCATTACCGATGATTCCATCCGTCTTCGGTTGTTCCAACGCACGCTTACAGGCGAAGCTTCTAAATGGTATGTTGACCAGGCCACCTCTTCCCATACCACCTTTGTGACCATTTCCCAACCCTTTTTATCTTATTTCCAACTCCCTCTCCGATACGACACTGGTACCGAGCTTTTGACTTCTTTCCGTCAATCCTCTTCAACCCACCCTTCCACTCATGTCCAGGAATGGCAGAGAAGGAGCTTATGTCGAGCTCCCACCTTTGAAGATCGGGTTTATATGGATAGGTTCCTTCGCACTCTCTTACCTCCCATTGGCAAAGATGTCGCCTCCCATTTCCCTCAAGCCGAAGAAGCCGCCCTCCAAATAGCCTTGAAATATGACCTGATCTACACTCGGTTTGGTTATGTTTATACCGTCCTGCCTGACCTCCCCAGGCCCGGTGGCACTAACGCCCCAGGGGCATCTCATTCTGCCGACGGTATCGTTGGAGCCCTTTCTCATCCGTATGCTCAACCTCCTATGGGCTATGGTCTTCCTCCGGGAGGGGCCAACACCTCTAACACTTTTCCTCCTCCAGGTAGCATGTATCTAGGATACGACATGCCTCATCCTTTTTCCCAACCTCATGCTTACCTCAATGTTTCCCACCCTAACCATTATTCTTATCCACAGCCTGGTGCTTCAGCTCCTCCAGCATTTTCACTTCCACCCCCCTTGCCTTCTCAACCCCAACAACATCACCTACAGCCCCCTCCAGGGCAAGTATTTGCACAGCAGGGCGCGACTAATCGCCCTTCCTCTCAAAGAAGGTGGAAAGGAAATCAAAATCAATCTGCCCCTGGTACTCGTGGACCCAATCCTCAAGGTCTTGACCCTAACACTGCTAACCAGAAACAGGGCACTCAGCCCATGCCAGACATGCCTATTCACACAAATAAGCCTTGTTCGTGTTGCGGTGTTTACGGTCATTACACTCATGATTGTCCCCTTCTACCACAGATGCGGCAGATGTGGGAGTCTCAAGCCACATTGCGAGGACAACATGCCTCCCCCCATGCTCCCCCTAATGTGGCCACTACTCAACCGGCTGTGTTTACCAATCCTTTCCCCCAGCAAGGATTCGTGGCTGCCCAACCACCTGACAGACAGGTCGCTACTCAACCTTCCCCTTCTGGTTCCTCCGATTACCAGATCCTCATGATGAAATTTGATCCATCTCCAACTGTCGACCTTAACCTTCAAACTCGGTCTCGCTAGTACCCCAAGCCTCCCACTCAGTCAACCTCCGAGTCCCCTTCTTTAGGTTCTACAGAGCCTCTTTCGACATCCAATGGTCCCTTACATATCCCTCAACCCAAAGTTGAGGTTCATACCAAGATTCCTAAGGGACCATTACGCCGAAATACTGCTCCTAGTCGAGCTGCTCATTCATATAGCATAGTAGATGATTTGGCGCAGTCTCCTGCTACCATTTCCACATTGGAACTCCTCCAGTCGTGCCCTTCCCAAAAGAAGGCTCTACTATCTGCCATGGGTGCTGTAGATCCTGCTGATGACCAAATGATTGTTTTCGACACCCATCAATCAGAACATCCTCCTCTTCCTGCTTCCGTAACCTTCCAAATCCCAGTCAAAATCTGGAACGCTAACATTTCTCGGTTTATAATTGATGAGGGGGCATCCACCTGTGTGATGTCCGCTTTGGTTTGGAAGAAACTCAGATCTCCTGAGTTAGCCCCTTCCACGATCACCCTTCGAGCGTGGGATGGCCATGCCTCCTAGCCCATTGGCCTATTCCGTAATTGTCCTATCACTCTTGCGGGCAAGACTGTTTGCATTGATGTCGAATTCATCGACGCCCCTCTAGATTACAACATTCTCTTGGGGCGTAGCTACACCTATGCCATGTCTGTTGTCCCATCCACGGTTTTTCGCAAGATGTCTTTTCCTCACAATGGAAAGATAGTCACCATTGACCAATTGACATATCATGAACCAAAATCTCAGACCTCCCCTGAGACGACCATCTCTTCTGTAGCCAATAAAAAATCCGTCGATTCCTTGACCAGTGTCTCTCCCGGTGTCTACAAAGACTCCTCTTTACTTGGAAATTTCCTTGGTCTCCCTCCTCCTCATGTCTCTGATCCCAGCTTATCGAATGTTTGCATGACGCAATTGTCTTGGGCTGCCCTTAAGCAGCCCGCTTCGGCTAGTCAGCAACCTCAAACTCAACCTCGCCCGCCGCAACCTGCTCCTAGCCATTCATCTCAGCCAGCCGGACCTCCTCCTTCTGGCCCCCATCCTACAGCTGGTATCCCTGAACCCCTCTATCCTCCTGGGTCGGTTCCCCCAGGCCTCAACCATCTCGGAGCCGTCCCTTCTGGTCAGATACCTTTCCTTGCTCCCCCTTTCGGAGTCTATACGGTCCCCATCATGGCCACCCTCTCTCTCCCCAACCTGACCCTGGGTATACCCATCTGGTACCTTGACCCTCCAGCCGCTACCCCACCTGGTCACGCTAATCCCTACCTTGATTTGACATTAGTTCAACCAGTCCCCCTCGCTTCCTCCATTGCCACTGTGCCCCCAACACCTCCACAGGACCCTTCTCCTGTCGTGACGGCTCCCGAGAAAAAAGGCAAAGCTCGCAAGGGGGCATCCAAAGACAAGGCCACCCCGACTGACCCGGCCCCTACTTTTCCCGCAAAGCCTTATACCTTGTGTGATGTAATAGGTCACGCCACCCATGCTTGTCCTGAATTGCCCCGTATTCAACCCATGGTTAAAGTCATGTTCCCTGAGTCTACAGTCCCTGAAGCCTCTGTTCCTTCCTCGTCTGTAACCAAGAACCCCAATATTCTCCGCCCCAACAAACCCTGTGCTCTGTGCGGTGTCCATAGCCATTACTCCCACCATTTTCCTCACCTGATGCATTACCACGCCTCTTTAGAGGTAGTTTGAGAGTATGAGGTTGAACAAAATCAGTCCGCCTCTCCCATACTTGCGCAGTATGCTTCAGGTCAGCTTGAGGATTCCCCCACTCCCATTGACATCCCCCCCCTGATGTCCAGATGACGGAGTCTAAAACCACCATTCTCTACCTATCATCCTCTGTGAGACCCTTGGAGAACATTCCCTTTGAATCCTCCCCTATTGTTTCGCTCGATCCCCCTTCAGCGACCACCCTGGGTGTTGGAAATATGATGCAGGATGTTGTCCTTGATGGCAACCCACTGAATGAAGATGAAGACATTTGACTGTTGACATGTGTTGTCCTTGATGGAAATCCACCTGATGAAGTTATGCTTGACTTGATGGACTTAGTAAATGATGTAAATCTGATGTGATATGATGTTTGTTGACAATATGATGCTAATTGTTGTCCTTGAAAGGCAACCCACTTGATGAAGATGATGACAACTTACTTGATGGAGTTGTGCTTGATAGAATATGTCCTTGATGAAGGAAATCTGATGTATCTACAGTGTGAACAGAAGGCAATGAAGAAAGGAATTCATCATGTGCTAATTCTATGATGAAAAAGAGTATGTCTCTAGGTATACGCGGATTGGCCTAGGGGAAGTCGCGTATGCACGCGGAAAATAACGTGCCAAGTAGCGTATGGGCTAAAGCGCTCAAAAAGTGCAAAACCAAGGGTAACCACCATGGTAATGACCCATTGTATTGGGTAATGATCCGCCTAGTTGACCCTGTCCAGGTAGTTTTGGGCTCATGGTATTGTTTTGGCCCATGGTATTGAAAAAGGGGCTCATGGTATTGAAAAAGGATAAACCTATATAAGGAGAAGAAATTCATTGTGCAAATCATGTGTGTGGGTGCAAGATGTCTGAGCTTGAATGAATACTTCTCTCTGAAGTATATCTGAATGGAAAGGGTTACACTTGAATGATAAATCTGATTGTATGATGCACCAATGATGAAGAAGGGGATCTAGATCTGAATTGCTCTTGTATTTGTTAGATCTGATTATGGAAGGCTTAGATCAGTGATGAGGCGAACATCTAGGCGAACATATGTCTGAAGTAAAAGGATAGATCTGAACTGAATATCTGATCTGATGAAGTAATCTGCTCTGTAATGATTGAAGATCTATACGCTACTTCGCCGCGGAGGAAGCGCGTATATACGCGGCTTCGCTGAAGTAAAAGCGTGTATGCGCAATGAAATATACACTGAGGTATACGCTGGTTTGTGTGGACGGAAGCGCGTATATACGCGACATCAGTAAAGGGAAAGCGCGTATGCAAACTAGGGTTTGCTGAAGCAAGGGGTATGAAATATCTGATCTGTTCTGCTGTGTTTCTGCTATCTGATCTGTGTTGATATGTATTTGTTGGTGATGTATGTCCGTGCTTAAAAGTATGGAAAGGGTCCAGTCTGAAAATATGATGAAACGTGGCCTGCAAGTGTTGTTCTATTGAAGTTGTTGGATCCAGTGTGAAAATTGATGAAACGTGGTCCTAGGTGGTGCTGAGGGTCGTAGCCTTCAGTCAGGGGGTTGCAGCTCCCTTCCAGGTGAGGCCGGTAAACGAGATCGGGGGGTCGTAGCTCCCTTCCAGGAGAGGCTGGTAAACGAGTCAGGGGGTCGTAGCTCCCTTCCAGGAGAGGCTGGTAAACGAGCGCAGGTGGGTGCCTGCGTGCTGGTCAAGTCTGCGCCAGCACATATGTTGTAAGATGTTTTCTCTATAATAAAATATTGAAGGCCGAGCAACTGCAGCGGTGGTTTTCTCCCGATTTGGGTTTCCACCTAAAAATCCTGGTGTTCATGTGTGATGCTTTGTGTGATGGTTTATTCTGTTCTTACTGCACATGTTTACTGTTTATAGAACATCAATGAATGAATGATGGAATGATATAAGTGAAGAACTAATGGCATAATTAGATCTCTGTGTATACGCGAGTTTTATGAAGGATATCCGCGTGTATACGCTACTTGGCTTCAGCAAAGTAGCGTATGGTTTTTAAAGGAATGAAAAAGTAAAAAGTTTTGAATATGCAAGTAGGGCCGATCGATTCACCCCCCCCTCTCATTATTTTTCCCAACACCGGGCTCAACATCATTTGACCATTTGTTTATCTGTTCCTCTGTCATCCCCCGTGACGATCCGTATGTTAGCCTTTCTTCCTATACAGACGATCTAGGTAGCTTTGCTGCATCATGTGGTTTCCCTTCCTCTCATCATCCCCTCTTTTCCCGTCAGGATGCCCTCTTGGAAGCCTTCTCCACCCATGACCTCATTTTTCCCGCCCATAAACGGGATAACACCACCCATATCTATGTTGACCTCCGCAGCCCGAGTCCCAGCCATACCTCCTCTAGCCCTCATCTACCACCATCTAGTTTGTATATGAGTCATAGCCATCCTGCCCATCACACTCCCTCCTGCAGTTGCCGCTCGATGTCTACTATACACTCACGCTACCATCATTTTCCCTCCTCCTCCCATTTTTTGTCTTGTACCACCATTCCGCAGGACCTCCCGTCCACACCCTATATCGGTTACGCCGATGGTCCAAGTCGTTACTCCTGGAATCTTGCTTCGGCAGGTTGGGCCATTTTCACCCCCTTGCATGCCCTTGTTCTCTCGAACGGGTTCTGCATTGGTAATGCCACCAATAATCAGGCCGAATATGATGCAGTGCGTGGTCTCTTAGTCGATGCCCTCTCCCATCGCATCCTCCATCTGCATGTTCATTTAGATTCCCTACTTCTTGTCATGCAACTAAATGGTGTCTATTGTGTGCATAATCCTATCCTCTTTAGATGATATTTACGAGTTAAACTCTTGATACGTGAATTTGAAACCATAACTTTCAACCATATACCTCGAGAACAAAATCACTATGTAGATAGCATTGGAAACCATGTTCTAGATTGGCATTTATCACATGCATTTTATACAAGATAATAACATCCATAATCACTAAAATTGATGCATATCCATAATATGTGTCGCAAAACATGTGTTTAGAGTCCATCTACTCTGAATACATATGACATACCCATCGCATGTTACAAAAAACTCAAAACTGAAGGCACCACCTGTCCCTACATACACACTAGGGGGCACCACCTGTCCCACACCTAATCACTATCTGGTGGATCCAGAGCCAATGGATCTGCTCCTGCCGCCTATAGATCACGTATCCCCTGACCGACCATCGCCATGTGCTGCATGACACCTCGCCATTCCGAGGGTAAACCAATACATGTCTCGATGTATTGGTCATCTAAGTCTTGCCACCCGCGCTCTAAAACACCGGTCAGAAACCTCTCGCATCTACGGCATATTTCCTCCAGGAGGGCGGCCGCATCCTCATTATGCGCCGCTCTCGATCCACTCGGGCATGCAGCTCCTGATGCTGCCGGTCATCCCATATATCCGGCTGGTTTTACAGAGCTATATCTGCATACCAAAAGTACATGAATCAGTACCCTATCTACTATTCAATAACTTTAACATGCCCAAAAAAGAGTAGTCACTTGTCACTTACCATCGGGTCCCCATACTCAACCAGGCAGAAGTGGTAGGTCCGGATCCCCACAATAACTCATCCCACTATAGGGATAGTCGTCTATGTATAACGACATCTGATCCCAATGGGCAAATAACTCAGGTCGAAACACCCGTCCAATCGCCCCTCCTCCTCCACTGCACAGTAGTCTCCCCCACCGGCGCATCTTGGGCTCTCTCGGGCCCCCATCTGGGAGCTGTATACGAGGTCGTAAGGTCGGGATCTTCTCAAAAAAGAAGCAGCACAATAAAGTCCCATACGAGAAATCATGGTTCACTTGCCGCTTGCAAAGCGACAGCTATCATTTTAACGACACCAACATCATTTGGGCCCACCCATAGTAGGTCCCACTCAACACACTCTCCACAATCATCATCTACCCCCCAGTGATGTGATGGAGCGTCTGGTTGCCCAAGATCCGCAGCACCGCTGCAGCCACTGCACGGGTCTCTAATCTCTCTAGGTCCCCGATCGGTATCCGAGTCCCTTTGACTTGGAGCCCCGGTTGACAATGTCGCTCCACAAACTCCATGATGTTCCACCCCCGCGGTAACACTGGCTGCATATTTCCCACCATCCCAAGTGGCGGGAGACCAGTTAGGAAATACAGATTCTAGACTGTCAATTCGATCCTCTACCCCTGCACTACAAAGACCTCATGATCTGGATCCCAATAACTGACAATCCGGGCCAACAAGGGCTCCCTTGCTCTCATCAAAGGGTTCTCCAAAAACTTCAGAACCCCAAATCTAGCCAATACACGATGGACACCCTGATCTGCCTGGATCTCTGACCGTAATGTACGCAGGTCTCTCTCTCTCCATTTGACTTGTATATCTGCCATATCTGTAGAAACACATCATCTTTGTTAGTATATAGATAGGAAACACTGTAACTAATCACAAAAACCCAAATCTCAGCCCTAAAACAGCACTGAAATCTCATTCATCCTCCAGGTCGCACTTTTTTGCCCAATCCTGGGACAGGTTGCAGTTTTTGGCTCAAAACCTGCTTCCTAGGTCGCATTTTTTGGCCCAAAAAGTGCGACCCAGCCGTAGACGTGAAAGAGGGTTTGTTCCTGAGATTCTGGGCCCTAATCTGAACTTTCAATCCATCAAAATGAAAGAGTAAGGTTAGGCCTCTTACCTGAAACTGACGGATCTCAATTCCAATGGTTAGCTTGTCCGCTATGCTCGCCGCAAGATTTAGGGCCTTCTCTCCTCTCTACATTCAGCACAGCAACACTAGCAAATGAGTGAATTTGGAGGGAAAACTACGTTATTAAAAGAGAGCCCTTGTTTTTTCTTTTTCCTGTTGCGACCACACCGTAGCTCCGTTTGACAAACTGTCTGAACCGTTGGAAAGCTCTCACCAAGCCCTCAAATGGGTATCTGTTAGTCCTTTGTGATTTGATACTTCACCATGACACATTTTGTCCAAGATGGGTCACTTCACCTCCCCCCAAAATCGAATTTCCTCACTTACAACACTTGTACTTGGGGCACCCCTTTGCCTCCATACTTGTCTTTGTTCGTGTCAATTTTCATCATGAGATACCATCTTGTAATAATATTTTCATGGTCACCCATGGGACCTTTACTATGTGGCAGTACCATCGAGTCGCCCTTGTTTAGAGCATCCAAGTTGAGTCATCATCGCTTTCATGGAGTCTATCTCGAGTCCCTTTGTACCCCACTATAGTCCTCCATCCTTCATTGTTTGGTCTCTCTCTTGTGTCGCACATTATGGCCGTCAGTCCCACTATCCCCTATCCCTTATGATACTGTGTCAGTCACTGCCATTTCATTCATGCCCTTTATGCTGTAGCAAGGGAAGTCGTCCATTCGCTACTCAGTCCCCTCCATTCCATCATCATCATTGGTATTAGTATGTTCGTCGCTCTAATATTTTCTCTCGTGCCTTAGTTGAGGATCTTTCATTTCCTCACCTATGGCGGACCTCCTTCTGTCGACACGCTTCCTTCATTCCACATCGTGCTCCGTATGGGCAGCAGTACCTTGTTCCAAACCTTCCATGCGTGTTCTAAGGTTCGGATCGTGTGCAAAGGGTTCTCTCATTTCCCTTTGACTTGATTGTTTCTCCACTCCAGCTCCTTTCAGCATGATTGAGATCCGTATGCTTGATGGTTCAGTGATGCAGCAATAGCTATTGGTGATGCCCGAGTGTGTGTGAGATGTCTTCAGCCCTCATGAGGGGGTGACCCTGCAGGTAGCCCCCCACATACCCGGATGACCTTTTCATTGCAGCCTTCGTTGCAACTCCATATATTTGATGTTTTCGGCCTTAGCCGCTTGAAGCGCCTCTTTGATTTGCATGTACCAGTCAGATTTTATAAGCCCTTCCCTGCTTGTAGGGGGAATTTGGGTTGTATTTGTATCTCATGTCCTCAGATATTATTGTATAAGTCCTGGCTGTTATCCCAGGCACAACATGTATATGGGATCCCTCATTGTATTTCTACTTGGCTCATGATTATGTTGGCTGTACTTTATGGTTCAGTCCCTTGTTTACTGGACACACTATTCTTTTGTACTTTGTCTCGGCGGGCATAGGTATGCCTCCCCCACCGCCTTTAGCATAGGTACCCTCTCATAAAAAGAGACTTTTTGCACCTGCAAGTCTCGTCTCCTCAGGGTCTAGTTCTTCAGCACATTAGTCTACCTCACATTATTACTTCCCTTTTTGATGTCCGGTGATTTAGTTCTTACAACGTACTTCGGTCATATGATTAGCTCCTAATGCTTGCACACTCGGGGGAAATCTACTACACCATTTTTTGGTCATCTAACATGTTACTATTATATGGACCTAAGTACACCATGTAAGACCAATTTTACCTTAAGTAAAATTTCTTTCACTATGAAAAATAACTTAGTAAACCACCTTTATTAAGTTGTTTATGGTCTAAACAGGAAACCCCATGACGAAATATTAAATAAATCTACATTTTTTTGATTTTACTCAAGGAATAATTAGCTAAACAACAGTTTAATTAATATTCCTTTTCATATTTACCCTAAAAGAGGAAAATTAATTAGATAAATCACTATTTATTTTATTATTTTCTAGGAATAATAGTTATTTAAACCTTATTTAAATAATATTCTTTGTTAAATATGACTAAATCACCTATAAATAATTAAATAAATCATTATTTATTTGATTATTACTCAACCACATCCTTAAAATGATAAATAAATCATTTATTTATTTATTATTTACAAATAAAGCGATTTGACCCAAGTCAAATTCCTTTTCCCTCCAACAAATATAATAAAATATTCCATAAAAGTTGGATCTTGATTTGGTTAATAATATTTTAATTATGCACCAATATCTAGAATAACTCAATATTTTGTTTTATGCGTAGCTAAAGAGGTATTTTTTCGTACACTTCGACAAAAGATTCATACTAACAAATTTGCCCGAAGGAAACTAAAGATTGCCCAAGAAAAGCTCAAAACTGCCCAAAGGAGGTGCCCAGTGAAAAAAGGGGGAAAATACATATCTAGGCTTGGAATCTTGGATTCAGCTTCCTTGCATGCTTCTAGAAACCCATAAGGGGTTTGATCACCAAAATTGAGCAATTTTTGACATGATCTTGTTTTTTGTGATTTTTAGGCCTAATTGCACATTTTTCTAGGCACTTCCATGTTTTCTAGGAGCATCCTCAGCTCATGAAAGTTATTTTTTTGGATGTATTAAATTTTTGGGCATCTACTCACAAATGTTCAGATCAAAAGAAGGTGTTTTGGTCCCCCAAAGAGGCAAAAAACAGTAAAATTTTACCTTTCTGCCTCAAATATCAGCAGGTGAGACCCTCCTGGGTTTTTTCAATCAATTTAATTTTTGGTAGACTTCTCAACATCAGTTTGGAAAAAATAAAGTATTTCTAGAAAATAGACATCCAGGTCTTTCCAACGATCCATCGCGGGCCTCGTTTCGACATCGAGAAGTCCCTCAAAAGTCCTCTGCAATATAGACTTTTTTTTGCTGCTACGCTCCTGTAGAATTTTGCTAAAATGCATTTTTCTGAAGATGACTGGAAAAATGTGCGTTAGGCAAGTTTTCCTCTTGTGTCAAGCCTAAAAAGTGATTCCTTTTTCTATTTTAGTCCGAAAAGATATTTTTAGAGGATATTTTTTGCCTTGGACCTTGTAAGGCCTCAAGGACAGTTTTAGATATTTGTTTTTGGCCAATGGCCTTCTAGTTGCTCTAGGTGGGTTTCCTCCTCTTGGGACTATATAATCAAAGAGGATTCATTGTAACCAAAGGCTGAACTTGAGTTATAGAGAGAAATACATAGCACTATGAGCTTTGAAGAAATACTTTTTTTATGAAGTGGATGATCTCTTGCTTGGCTTGATGGTGGAGGAGCATTGTGTGTAGGATTCCATGGCTTGGTGAATGGTATTGTGTTTCTTATTTGTTATGTTTTCTTAGTTTCTCATACATGTTTTCATACTTCTTGCTTGTTGTAGTTCAGTAAAGAATAAGTTTGAGATATGCCCATGGAGGCACCTCAAATTTCATGATTCATTGCAGCTTAAATGTTTTCATCTTTCTTGGTCATGTCAAAGAATTCTTAATTGCTCTTTGGTTCCCTAAGAACTTGTTATCAGTTTCATTAATGGTTATTATGTATGATGTCTAGTATGATTCACGGTACGCCCTGCATACTCATAGCTAATCAAAACTCCATTTTTGAATTCTCTCTTCGAATTATTGGTTGTTTTAGTTAAGTCAAAGAGGTATTGTTTCGATCTTGGCATTTGTCCATGCTTTGCAGTCTTATTTCAAAGTTTCCCGATAGCTCAAGATATGATGTTTAGGATTTCCCTCTTCATAGATTGAGTTGTTTGTTTATCTGATTTGTTTTCCTAAAAGTCTAAAGGTGATTTTCCCAAATTTAGAGGGTCTTATACTTCTATGTATCACTGGATTGTTTATTTTCTGCATTTATTGGTTTGAGTTTCATTCATAGAGATTAATGGTTAGCCTTAACTCATGAATGCTTTCTATTTAACTATTTATGCTTAAAATCTCTTTGTCTTTCACAAACTTAATGTTCACCTCATTTCATTTTCACCTAAAGAATGCATTTATCTCGACCAAATCGGCCTTGCAGTAATACCTTGTCCATCATTAAGACAATCTTGACCTTATCTGACCCCATAGCCCAATTGATTTGAAGAACTCCATATCTATTTGTTCTTTTAATAAGTTCCCCTAAAAAAACTCAAAAAAAACCAAAAAATACTTAACAACTAGCCTAAAATCAAATATACAAAAGCAAACAAGTTTACATCCTTTGCATAATAGAGAGAGCCTTCTCTGAGTCCAGGAAGGCTAGGTCCTAGGGCTCCAAAGCTTGGTTCGATGTTACCCTGTCATTTGATCTACCAATATACCAAATTACGAGACTCCAACAGATTCCATTTATGTTGTTGTAGATAGATTTTCTAAAATGGCTCATTTTATTGCATGCAAGAAAACAACTGATGCAACGCATATTGCTAATCTATTTTTTTCAGAAGTTGTAAGATTGCATGGATTACCTATAAGCATTATGTCTGATAGGGATACCAAATTTGTGGGAAATTTTTGGAGAACTCTGTCGAAGAAACTAGGTACCAACCTTAGTTTCAGGTCAGCATATCATCATCAGATAGATGGACACACCGAGGTCTTGAATAAAAGTCTGGGAAACATATTAAGAGGCTTGGTGTATAAAAATCCTAAACAATGGGATTTAGCCCTTACTCAGGCTGAGTTTGCTTACAACGACACTCCAAATCAAAGTACTGATATGAGTCCAAGAGGTGTATATGAACTTAGAGATCTATGAAAACAGGAGATAAGAAGCGCAAAGGCTAAAGAATTTGCAGAACAGATGCAAGAACTACAGGAAGACGTCAAAAGCAGATTGCAGGAAAGAAGTAGCAAATACAAGCAAAGAGCAGATGTGAGGAGGCCAAAAAAAGAATTCCAAGTGGGTGATTTGGTTATGGTATATTTAAGAAAAGAAATATTTCCTGTTAAAAGTTATAACAAATTAAAACTGAAGAAGATAGTGCCATGTAAAATTGTAAGAAAATTTTCTTCAAATGTATATGAAGTTAAATTTCCAACAGGAATTGGCATTTCGCCAATATTTAATGTTGCATATTTGTATCTATACCAGGAACCCGAAGAAGAACCACAAGGGGACTCCACAGTAGAATAAATCCCAATAGTAAATTAGGAAGATCAGATGCCCAAAATAGGAAAGAGGGAAGTCGAAGCCATTCTGGAGAAGAGAGTGTCAAAGATAACTAGGAGCCAAACCTATTATCAGTATTTATTCAAATGGAAAGGAAAACCAGTGGAAGACGCCAGTTGGATGACTGCATCAGAGCTACAAAAGTTGGGAGTCAATTCCGAAGCATCACAAGATCAGTTTTCTTCCCTGGGAGTCTGATGCAGGAGCATCGAGAACCTAGCTAGCAATGTGATATTTTAATCACATGTTGTGGCTAATCCAAAACAATAAACATTAATAGTAGTATATTTATTTATTTTATCATTATTGTTATTTATTTATGAAGATTGTTATTTTGTTTTTATGTTTAAATAAATTAGGAATAAAATTAGTAGTTGGTTTCTTTCCCTGCATGGATATAGAGCCAACATAAGGATAAGCACTTGAAAATAGGGAGGTAGTGATTTGTTAAGGAAATTCGAGAAGAAACCTATTCTAAGAAGCACAATTTAATATTTCAAGTATAAATAATAGGGAGGTAGAGGAGAAACACAAAGTGTGCCAGTGTGAAGACTGTAAACACAAAGGGCAACTCAAGTTATATTTGCCTTGTGAATAAATATATCTATGTTTTCTGAAATCCTATGTTTTCATTTTGTTTTTGTTTCACTTTGTATCTGTATATTAATATAGAAATTGCAGGAAGATGAATTCCCCTAGAGTCTACATTGTTGGTGAAGTTGAATTGGCCAATGTATGAGAAAAATCGATGTTGTGTAATGAAATAAAAGGATGGCATTCGAAGCAAAACGAATGGATTAAAGGTGCAACACTTTTGGTTATGAAGCTGGATCGAAATTTTGAACGCAGTATTAATATCTGCAAAACTGTGTTAGTCCGATAAGTTAGTGTTGGCAGTGTCCAGTGGATTGATTGTGATGCAGAACTAGTGACAAACGCTTCCAGAAAATGCAGCATGAATGGTTTCGAACACATTAATATTCATATATACAGTCATCTTCATTGGGTTAGTGTCCCATCTTCAGCAACAACTACGTTTTTTTTATTTGTGGACTGCATAAACATTAAACCAATTCGAAAATTGTTGACTGGCATATTTTCTTGGCTTTGTCATTGAGTTATAACTGTGTTGGTTTATTTATGCATGGGTTCAAACATAATATTACAGATTGCATTGAGTTTTGTTTGGTTCTAAAAACAACCTGGAAAAGAAATGAATCCATACTTGCAAAACAACGTATTTGATATTGTTATATGTATAACGATGGTCTTGAAAGAATTATGTCCATATTTGTGCAATGAAGTTTACATACAAGCTCAAATAAGCCTGATTTTTATCTGTGGAAATTGGGATTGCCATTAAGTGGAAAGTAATGAATTGTCTACACCATTTTAAACAGTAAGCCTGGGTCTTAGTCAAGTTGCGTATTCAACTAAAGTAAAAGAAAAGTGGGAATAGTGTTTTCCTACATCAGAGAATGCAATATTTGAATAATGACGGAAAAAAATAACCAGTACACAATATATTTTGGGTTGTGGCATATCCAGACATATGACCACCACACGCTCCAGAGTGGCAGTCATTCAAAACTTTTTCAGCCTCTTCATGAGTTAAACATCGTCGAAATATAGAATCCGCACCACGACGATAAAGTGTGTCTCCAACAATATTGTATTGCTGAGATTGGTAACGAATCTTTCGTCGATTTAAACTTGAGAGTTTATGCTGAAAGGTTTGGGTTTGGAGATAAATGATGATATCTCCATACCATGGATCTAATGTACTGATAAGAAACATATATTCATCAGCAATTGGATGCTCTACCACAGTTTCTGTTTCAATATTTGGGAAGTCAAACATAAGTTTGGCGAACACCAGTGATTTATTTGATTTGGATTTTTCAAATTCTAAATCAAACTCCTGAAGGATAACAATCCATATATATTTTTTTCCCCCGAGTAATTTTTCAGTCAAAATGTATATCATTGGGTTGCAATTAGAGATCACAGTTGTTTTTCGTAACAATATGTAATGACGGAATCTTTGGACAGCTTGAACTATTGCCAAGGCTAATTTCTCCACATGCGAATATTTAATTTCAGTCGGATTGAGATTCCGACTGAGATAGTAAATCACATGCATATTGTGGAATTCATCCTCTTGAAATAATACCATTCCAATGGTGGAATCAGAAGCTGCTAGGTATACAAATTAATCTCGGCTATAATTTGGTGGATGCAATAATGGTGCATGGGTCAACACGTGTTTCAAAGCATCAAAATATCGATTAGCGATCTCATCCCAAATAAAAGGAACATTCTATTTCAACAACCTGGTAAAACCTTTTGCTAACTCAACATAGTTCTGGATAAATCTACACTGAAAGTTTGCTTTCCCTTGCAAACTTTGGAGTTGGCGAAGTGTGGAAGCAGGAGGTAAATTAATAATAGCCTCAACCTTCAATGGGTTGACAGAAATGCCTTTTGAAACAAGAGATCCCAAAAATATATCAGATTGCACACAAAAAACACATTTGTGGGGATTCAATCGAAAATTATAATGCCTACATCTCATAAAAATTTCTCTTAAATGAGTAGGATGATCTTCCCTGTGCAATGAATGAGCATGTAAATCATCTAGATAAGGCTGCAAAATGTGTTTAATGTCATGAAAAGCATAAGACATTGCCCTTTGAAAATTTTCACCAGTATTTTTTAATCCGAAGGGTTGTTTACAATAAGCAAAAGTTCCCCAAGGACAAATGAATGTTGTTTTTGGTTGATCAGTAGGGAGTATGTTTATTTTATTGTACCCAGAAAATCCATCCATAAATGAGTACATTTCATTTCCGGCACAATAATCAATTATTTGATCGATATAGGGAGTTGGATAATTGTCTTTTGGATAGGATTTGTTAATATCCCTATAGTCGACACATACTTGTATAGTTCCTCGTTTTTTAGTAACATGAACGATATTAGATACCCAATCCGTTAAAGGAATTGGATAAATAAAACCTACTTTTAGTAATTTCTCAACTTCAGCTTTAATAGCAGCAGCTTTTTGTGGATGTATTGGACGTAATCTTTGCCTGATAGGTTTAGCATCCAAGTAAGTTTTTATTTCATGAACGATAATCTTGGGATCAATTCCTGGAATTTCTTAATAAGACTAGGAAAATATGTCATGAAATTCTTGAAATAGGGCTTTATATGTAGTAATTTCATCTAACGTACAAGAAGCACCTATATGAATGTTTTCAATAACTCCTAGTTTAACTGATATTTCAATGGGAACCGACGAAGAAATATTTCCCAAATTGATTTTAGAATCCGAATTTGTAATCGATATTGGACTCTAGGGTTCTTTGACATAGTCAATTGTAAAAATAGATGAAAAATTATTTTCAAATCTATCAAGCTTAGTTAAAAATGATGACCTATAATGAAGATCATCCCATGGTAATTCATCTATAGACAAGAATTCACAAATTCTTTCATCAGTATGAAACACTTGTTGAAGAGGATCAGGAATTGATGTTGTAGCTGAGCTTGATGGTGAAAATGATTTCTTAGTGATCACATTCATTGGATCAGAAACAGTTGAAGAAGGATTGGAAAATTACTGTACTGCTTGATACGCTATCTCAAAAGGACTCAAAGGCATCTCACCATTGAAAGAATCTAGTTCTAACTCTAAAGGCACTATCCAAGGGTCATCAAATGGAATAGTGCTTGATGTAATCATATTGATATTAACAATAGTACATGGTACATTAGGTGGAGGCATAGAAAAATTTCCCATTAAGGCATAATATTTGATTAAACCTATTCCAACATCCTCATAAGTGATAGTCGATTTTCCAACATGTTGAATACTACCGTAGAAGCTGGGTCAGACGAATAATATGAGAGTTGATCGATTTTCACAATATTTCATTGATGAGGAAACATGATTAATCAAAATACTGATGACACGACAATATTCATAGCATAAGACCAACTTTGACCTAGAAGAAGGTTGTAATCTAGAGGGGCATCAACGACTTCCACATCTAAATTAACAGTTTTACCTTCAAACTCTATAGGTAGATCCTGCAAAATTCCATATGGATGGAATCCTCTTCCGTAAAAAGCTTTGAGAATTTTCGGAGATTGGTTAAGTGTCGGAGAACCAAGTGATTTCGAACATTTTAATGACATAATACACATAGATTCTCCCTCATCAATTACAATATGAAAGCAATGCCTATTTTTGACTAGTACTGGAATCTGAAAAGCCATTTGATGAGGGAGTCATGGCATAAAATTTTCTAAATCAAAGACCATGAGGTTCGAATCTTGAAGATATACAACTCTAATAGCTGATAAGAGTAATTTCCTTGGTGTCGGACATGATTGCAACACCTCTAAGGCTGAAATTGTTGAAGGAGATATTGATAAATCCTCAACAATGTTGTAGTCATGAGCAGCTCTCACATGTGGATTGAAAGCTGATTTCCAAAGTACAACTTTAGCAGGCAGTTTAATTACTAGATCAGGATTGGGTTTCTCGATATGAAGTGGATCAGAAACCAGAGGAGATGTAGCTGGTATTGAATTAGAATTTTCTACTTCTTTACAAGTAACAGGATTTTTACTTCCATTGTTTTGCGATCGAGTCGCAACCATTACTTGAGACATCATCAAAATATCTATTGATGTATTAGAAGAAGATCCAATCATTTTACTATCTTGAACAAGAAAAGGATCCTTCAAGACAGTGGGCGTAGGTGAACCTTTGACAAAATTAGACACCTCAGACCTATGCAGGCATTCCTTGGTGAAATGATCCTCATCACAGATAAGACAAGGATAACGAGGTTTTCGTTTATCATCAGACGATTCATTTTTCTTAGTTTTTTCTTTGGGAGATGAAGTCTGTTTACTTTTATTCTTCCCTTTTTTCTTATTGCCAGATTTAGAATTAGTTGTAGAGGAATATACAATGTGAATGTCGGCAGAAGTTTCGAGGGAAGAATCTCCTTTTGGTGAATCAGGTAAAGTTATTATAGGAGAAGTAATCTTGGAAGATTTATTCTTAGTCTTATTAGTACTAACTAAACTAATTACACCATCAGCAACATGAGAGCCCGAGGGAGTTGCTATTATCTAACCAGGACGTGGTAAATCTAGAATTTTCTCGTACAAAGTACCTGACTATGTATATACTAGGTCAAGGTATTGAGCTTGAGCAATGAATTTTTCTTCTGTAACAACTCCTCCTTTAGCTACATATTCAGTAATTTTTGGTAGTAATGATTTTATAAACAATTCTGCCAAAATCTGATCCGAAATAAAAAATTTCACCAAACATCTTCTATGTCTCCATTCATGTATGTGATCTGATATGTACGTAGGCGTAGATTATTTTAGTGAAGTTAATAATTATGTGCCATTGTCGTGTCTGAGTGGTAACTGAAAATGAGTTAAGAAGGCAGCTACTAATGCATTGAAATTGTAAAACGAGCCACGTGGTAATTCAATATACCATTTGGCTGCTAATCCTATCAGCATTCTCTGAAAAAGTCTTAATCAAATCAAATCTTCAATAAAAGAGTTGGATGCACACCATAGGTGATAAGTCATGACAAGGTTAGAAGGTTCCTCTCCTGATTTACCTTCAAATTTCGGGATATCATTGGGAAACTTATTTGGCATTGGCAGCCAATAAAGAAGATAACATATTGGATCTTTTGTAAGTCGCAATAAATCAGGTAAATCCAAAGTTTCTATGAATGGAAACTGATGGTTAGGGTCATGTTCATGAAATTGATAACCTTATGGAACTATACCAGTTCCAAGAGGAGGATATCCAGGATATCTTGGAATAGCTTGTGCATTTGGAATCGATATGCCCCCTGGATAACCAGGATTAACCGGCCCATATTGGGGTTGAGTAGGTATCTGATACGTGTACCCAGGGTATGGTTGATGCTGATACACTGGATTTTGTGCTATAGGTTCATATTGATATGACCCTTGGTACGGTTAGTTTGTTATAACTATAGCTGTACCAGGCTGACCTGCAGACATCTGAACAGTATTTTGGAGTGTAGGTCCAGACTGTGGGGCAGAAACCTAAGGAATCGGTACTTATACCTAAGGAGCTGTAGAAATATGAGCTATAGATACTATAGGAATAAGTGTGGTAGCTTGAACAGAAGTTGGCACAACAGTTTGGGTTGGAGTTCTAGGTGTACTTGGACCAAGCTGCTAAATTGTACCGGATGCAGGTACCTGAACAATAGGTTGAACAGGTTGGACAGGTTGTTGGATGTGAGTATAACTAATTAGTTTTCTAGGTTGATAATAAGGTGCTTGCATATTAGGTTTCAAATTATGTTGAACTTGGGATGGATCCCACACTGTATTAGCTCTAGGATACGAAGGTCCCATTGAAGGTTGTGGATAGGAAGGAACATAAACAAGTTGATAATTTGGAACATATGTTGGATAATTAACTGGATAATTCCCACCTCCATGAAACAATTGTTGTTCCGGGTAGAACTGCTACCCTAAAGGAGTTTGTGGACCCTAAGTTGGATACTGACCTTGAGGTTGATATTGACCCTGAGGTATGTACTGACCTTGAGGTATGTATTTACCTTGAGGTCGATATTGACCCTGAGGCATGTATTGACCTTGAGATTTCCCCCCAGGCTATAAATTACTACCTTGAGGATCAGGGTTTGGAATGTTTCCAGACATCATATAAATATTTTCCGCATTTACAGTTTCAGTATTTGATTCATTTGGACCAGATGATGCTATATGTTTGTCAGGATAAGGAGATGCACCTGAGAAAGTACTAGAAAGGGACTGGTATCCTGCAAGGACAGACAGACCACCATATATATATGTTTATGGGGCTGCAGAAAACATCGATGACTCAACAGACATGATTAATGGAGGTCTGTAACCTCTTGGTATAGCGTAAAAGGGAATTTGGGGTGGCAAATAGTTTAGACCAGTATTGTGTAGAAAGTCTGCCAACTGAGAATACCAAGGCTTTGGTTTGAAAGGACTATAATAAATTGATTCAATTCTCCTGGGATCTAGTGTTTCCTGAGTTGAAGGAAGAACAACTTCTTCTTCAGTGTCAACAACTTCTTCAATAATAATGAGACCAGGAGGACGATTTTCTGTGATCCGACACTTCACTCTAGATGAATCAGCATGATCAAGGGTTGGATCAAGGAATGAATAATTAATCTCAGATATAACTATTAATTTCTCTAGTTTAGAAACTTCAATTTCCGAATCTGATAATTCACTAGTTGTAGAAAAAATTTCAACGAGTTTGGAAATTGAAATTCTATGTGGAGTACTCTCTGCAGTATGAGGTTGATCTACTTCGTATTTAGGATGAAAAATTATAGATGTTTCTTCATGTTCAGTGGATCACGTTCCTGATGTCTGTTCTTTTTCAGATTTAAATCTTTCTAACTAGCTTGGTGTGTACTCAAGGGTTTTCCCCTGCATTCGATTCTCTAGGTAATTCAGCCACGATTAAAACTTTTCACACACGAAATCAAAGAAAATTTCAACAAAATATCCTAAAGTCTCTAAGGAAACAACCAAATGGATCACATGCCTAGAAAATATAAGAGATCAAACCACACACAAACAGTTGATTCCCACACTAAAATCACTAGTTGGTGATGAAATCCAACATCGTAGAATTTTAATGCAGAAATGGTGGTTGGAACAATTACCCCAACAACCTGCTTAATGAAATAGACCAGTGAAATTTTCTCCATGTAAACCATCTCGAGTGAAGAGAACCCTCCAGAGATTCCAAGTGAGTGTAGTTGATGTTTGTTCCAGGTACAGTGGGACCTCCCCTCCACCATCACCTTGGGAAAGAATCCTAAAGTTTATAGCCACTATGGTCACCAATTGGAACAAATATACCTAGGGGAACAGTCTATGATCCAGTATACATGCAAGGGCAGAGTAACTAGCTCAATCCCCTTGAAGGATCCTTGACATAATCCAAGGTTTACCAACAAGTGACCCTAGGCTCCTCGACAATGGTCTATCCGAGGTTTACCATTTTTAATACGTGCACATCTTTTATCTTTCCTAATGAGATAGGTATGATTACCTTATTGGTTCGGACACGATCTCGTGCTTAAATCTTTTAAGAAGAGATTCCTAGAGCGTACATGTTATAATTGGATTTTCCTACCGCAAGATTTACTACTTGTTTGTTTGAACTGCCTTGGAATGTTAAATACAACCTATTCCAAGACACTAGCCTGAGCTATGTTGGTGGAAAAGATCCCTAGAAAACACAAAAATTATAGATTTATTTTAATTAAGCATTACTTTTAGTTTGGTTGTTTATTAGGTCAAAAGGTATGGAAGTGAAACTTCGATGATGTTTAATGACCCAACTCAAAAATAAGATAAAATGCATCTATATGAAAAGCAACTCATTTCTTTTCAATGAAACCTATTTAGAGGAAGGATTTGAGAGATGACAATAACTTTCAAAACATCAATTCTTTCTTTGATAAACAAGAAAATTTGAAAAGAAGACAATTTCTTGAGAACTCAACTTCACAAAAAAAATATCACTTGTTCAAAATGAAATTCCTTATATCATTCAAATTAGAAACTAGAATCAAACTTCTTCCAAAATAAAACTAAAACTCTTAAAAACACAAAATTCAAAACCAAAAGAACCCTCTAATTTTGAACTCTATCTAAATGCTTTTTAGGATGTTTATGCTTAGTTTGTAATCTAACCAATAACTTTATGCTTATCTCATCAAAAAATAAAAAACATCCAATAATGGTTCTTAAGTGAAATTCATACCTTATCAAGCTAAAAGGTTTTCTAAATTTGCAAATGAAAATAAAATCTAATTTTCATAAAAGAAGGATTCACATCAAGTTCAATGGCTCAACAAGAAAACGATGACATACCAATTAGCCAAGGTATATAAAGGTTTCTGATTTAGAGCAACAAGAAAACAGGGCAAACACTCACTCATAAAATGCAAATCAGTTGAAAAGATCACTTCAAACCAAGAAGTTGCTAAAAGAAACTCACACAGAAGAATTTTGACAGTTAAGACAATTTGGGGTAATTACAGGGAATGAAGTAATTACACTCCTGAAAACATAATTTTTATTTTTTCAAAATTTTCCAGAAGTCTGTAGTTTTTAATGGAACAAGGTGCGGTACCGCACTGTTTTTCACTAAAATCTGCGGAGTCTACCGCTCTGTTTTTAAATAAAAAGTGCAGAAGCCAGGAAAAACACAGAAAATAAAAATACAAATTTATGGTATAGGATTCTAATGAGTTATTTACCCAACCCAGTTTTGGACTAATCAAAATCAAAGAATTTATCCAAAAGTCAAACCAAAAATTAAAAAATAAAACTAAGTTCAAGAAGTCCCTAGTCGAGTCGCCATTTTGTTATGCGGATAAAATCCTTCTTGTGGACAAGAACGACCTCCCTAGTATCCTAAGGATATCTAGAAACAAACAACCAAATGCAAACCATTTTCTCTAGACTATTGTGATTCAAAATTATTAATTAACTAAGTAAGAGGAGATACTCCTACCTAAAGTCCAATGCTTGCTGTAATCTTCAATCCAGTCGCTCCAAAAGAGGTCAATTCAGCATGTAAGAGCTGCATTCAAAGACAAGAAAAAGAATTAAAAGAACCTACAAGATACAATAGAAACACTAATCTATCTCAGTGATCAAGGAATCCAAGAATTAAATTACTCAAATAGATACATGAACAACTTAATGAGAAAATAGAATCCATTTGTATTAACTTGTATGATAAGAAGTAACCTTACAACCTTTTCACCTTGATGTCATACAGGTTCTTCCGAGGTCCTGAACAGTCTTTTTCCTTCGAAATGACAAGCCTTCCCCTCTCTGAACTAGAATGAAACTATGGATATAAGTATGTGATCGTTCTCATACCAATGATGCCAAGTATAGAGAGTATAATTTCTTTGGCAATCCTCTTCTATATGTTAAGAAGTACCCTTGAGACTGAAATATGAGTTTAGTTTATAGGAGAATGAAGGAGGTTTCAGTTCCATAGAGAAGGGGATAAAGTCCTCTCATAAAGGGATTTTAGCTCCAAATACCAAGGGATAATCTCCATTAATGAAGGGATAGAGGTTCAAGAATGAAGGGGAAAAGCTCGACCTGATTACGCTTCTAGAAGCCTTCAACTGGGAGAATATTCGACCAGCTGGGCTTCTAGAACTTACTTTTTCTTTTATTTGACCTTTTATAGGGTCAACAATTTTAGTAATTCAAACGTGTGGGATGTGCCGCAGGTTATAGAGCAATAAACCGCGGTACCGTAGGTAAGAGCTAGGAAAAGTGCGAAGTTAGGCTTTTTGGGGTTTTAATGAGATTTTCTCCAATTTCAAGACTTGGTTTAGGAAATTTATGGTTTTGGACCTCTAAGGGAGCATAAAATAGGTAATGATGAACCCGTAAAGATAGCTAAATTTCATGGTGACAAATTTTAGTGTAACAGACCTTTCCCATCGTGCCATCATCCCAGTAATCCCCAATCTTGGCCATCTTGGGATGTTCTGCCAAGCCAATATTGATTTATTTTAGTTTCATAGGTTTGGTGACATTGACTGTTTGCAGCAATGGACCTGCAACAACCTGTTCCCCTTATGATTATTCGATCATAATATTCCGAGGATCTTCATCGCTTTCTTTTATTGACATATTCCTATAGTTTATGATATCTTGCAGCTGCACATCCCAAGCTGGCGCAGTAGGTTATTTCTCATGGCAGGCCTCACCAAAGACCAGAGCATCTATATCCTACAAGGCTTCATCAAGTTTCTCGGTACCTCTTGTTAGTCCAAACATCCTTACGAAGTCTTCAGCCATCGTACTCCAATTATTGGTGTGTTGATGTAGTTCTGCGTCCAAGTACCAGGAGGTGGGGATTGGTCCTAATGTGTGAAAAAATATATGGACCCATTCATTCCTTATGTCCTCATTCCATACTTCTAGCTAGAAAGTTATTTTTTTGCGCAGATCTCCTTGCCCCAAGAAGATTTATGTTGGTGGATTAGCTGGTATACGGAATCGACAAGTCAACATCCTTCAACATTCTCCCCAGTCTTGGAAAGTTTCTTTATGAGTTTCCCACCAGAGTGCATGGGTTGCGCACATGGCCAAGTCTAGGGTCCAATATCTTCATTCCTTAGGAATGCTTGCCTCATTTTGTTGTAAGGAAATTTTCAACATTACCAGAGCCCTAAAGTGGGGTATTTCTCTTACCTGAGGAAAAACATCAGAAGCTCTTTGTGATTTTAAGACATTAGTAGTGCAGACATGCCATGCATTTGGTTTTTCCAGTTTTTGATCTCTTCGTCTGAGTCGGATAAGCACTCACTCTCTCTTTCCCAACATAACATGCCTTCAGCCATGGGGTTGATCCAGTCTTCATCCTGAGAGGTTAGTTTGTATATGTGATCGGAATCTTCTTCTTCTCATATTGATTTAGTATACCATTCTCCTTCTGTTGGGTCCAGTGGGACTATTAACCTTGTGCCTTCGTTCTCAAAGATCATGCTTCTTCTCTTTATATTAATGATACCTCCCATGTCAATAGCCCAATCCAGACCGAAGAGTGTAGTGTAAGGGTCGCGTCGTCTACTATCTGGATTACCTAAAAATCTACGTGGACCTTATCACCTGCAATATCTACCACTACCTTCATCAGTCTTCCCAATGGGATAATATTCTATTGATTAGCCATCTGTAGTTGAATAGTCGACCATTCCAATTTAGGTTCTCCCATTCGTTTCCAGGTCTACTTGGGTAGGATGTTAGCATCCGAGCCTAAGTCAAGGATAACTTGGTCCATTTCGTACTCCCCAATCTGCGCAGTCATGTGCATTTCGCGTCCCATCCTTTTTTTATTTTTGTATATATTATTCAATTTTTTCACCTCGGTCTGTGGAGAAATTCTTTCTGCACAGTTTTATATTAGGGCTTGGAGATTTTCTAAAGCCTTTTGGTTGCTCAACAACTTCATACATTCCTAGAGGAAAGGTTTAACTGCTTCGTCTACGTTCGAATCTGCCACTCATTTGCGGTAGGTGTTTCATTTTTATTCACCTCCTTCCATGCTTCGATGAAGGTTTCCTTTTCTCTTTTTAGGTCTAAGCCTTCCACTTTGTCCTCAGCCTTCTGGATTAATGATTCAGTTTCCACGTTTTCCTCAGCTCCTCCTATGGAAATTCCATTGCACGTGATTAAATTGATACATGGCCTATTGTCCCGTGGTTCTTTCTTAACTCTTTGCACATTCTGCGTAGGTGTATGCTGCTTTTCATGCATTTTTCGCTATTAGAACCGGGTAGTCTTCAATGACATGATCGAACTGCCGGCAATATATGCAAGACTGGCATGCTAGGTTCGAGAAATCTCGTGTGAAATGCCCCACATCTCCACATTTGTAACAGATCAGTTGTCTGCGCCCTCGACTAGCACTCCCCCCTCTTCCACCTCCCCTTCCTCGCGCGTGGGGTCCCCCCCATCCCGAAGGAGACAGTGGTGATGAGGGGTCAACTTGTACTCTGTATGAATTTCCCCTATCTACCATAAGGTCAAGGGTTAGGCATTTTTGCTCGTCAAGACCTACAGACGAGCATAATCTGCACCACTGTTGTTTCAATTCTGGTACATAAGCACCCAATCATGGACAGTGATCCGTGTTGTGTCTTCTTGCCACCCGACAGTTAGCACACCATAGCATAGGACTGTTGGGCCAACCATTTCCCTAGGTCGTGGAGGGTTTGGTCCCCCAACTTGCATGTAGTCTGATAATAGTCAACATTAATCATTAGTGTGGCCCAATCCCTTACAATGTATGCACCAAACGTCTGGGTTGGATTCCTTACCGTGGTCATTTCACAAGCTCTGAATTTCTAAGTGCATTGATTCCAATTGGTTTTGGATTTGGATAGCTGCGAACTGCGTATCATCCCTTGGTGCAACTTCAAACTTCATGGCTATTTTCAGTGCTTCCTCTTGAGAGCCAATATTTTGCTTTCCCATGGGCCCACGCAAGTGTGGTAGTAGCATAGCGATGAACCACTCTTTATGTTGCTTATCTTTGTAGAAAAATTCCCCATCACTAATAACCATCTTTAACCGTTGGTTAGCCTCCTAGATGAACTTTGTAGGTCCTTGCTTAAAGTCCTTTAGTTCAACTACACATTAAGCGTATGACTTAGGCTTTCGAAATTGTTTCTTTAGGGCATTCTTAATATCCTATATGGATTCATTTGTGTGTTGACCAATGCATCCCATGAACCAATCTAGTGTCCTTCCTTCAAAATATATGGATAGCTTCACTCGTTTGATAACATCTTTTTTCACGTTTTGCGTGTCCCATACAGATTCAACTACAAACTATAATTGATCCATGTCCTTGTCCCCTATGCCCTTGAAGGTAGGCAGCTTCATGTGTGTATCCATTTCGTCCTCTGATGATGGCGAGGGAGAGGTAGGAGAGTTTTTATCCTTGTGGGTATTCGATGCAGGTGTGTCCGGGGGGCTAGTTCCCCCTTACGTAGCCCCTTCTTAGTTATGATCAGATGACTCCCTCAAGGTACTGTATACCGATCTATCTCTTTCTTGATTAACCCAGTATTATTTACCACATGTTGTGCTCCCACTCTAATCGGAGGTCATTCACTCGGTGTTGCCACACAAGACACCTTTCTCGCTCAATAGCATCTTAATCAACAGTGGTAATGTTTTTAGGAACTTACCTCTAAATCCTTTGAATAACCTTCATTTTTCTTCTGAATATGACACAAACTGATCAAAATAAAATTTCGTCATGAATCCACCCAATATACTATCAACCCGAAGATCCACAGTCCTAGTAATATTATTATCAATTTTTTCCAATTGCCGGACCAACTTGGGGGTCCACTGTGTAACCTGGTCATCCTCCCAAAAAATATAAAATCATGCCAGTTGAGCTAACCACTCTTGTAAGTCGTGTGTGAAGGATACAAAGAAGATTTTGTGCACTTCCGTAAAAATATACCTATTCTTCTATGGACAACTTTTCACTCCTATTTTTTTTTAGGGAAAATTCCTGAATCTGTTTTTCAAACCAATATTCTAACTCAGGTTTTAATGGCTACCAATGACCCCATGGCATTACCCAATCTCTATCTCAAAATGCTCCCGGTCCCAACATGAAACCATTTGTTGGCTTGAGGGGTCCTGACCCCTATACTACTGACCCTTTCGACAATGAAGGTCTCACTCGAAGTAGTATGGGAGGGTGTTGGAACCAGGTTTCTGCACCCTAAGATAGAGGAAGTTAATTAGAGGGGGTCCTTCTAGATCGATCAGACCAGTACCCTATACCGAGACCCTTTAACTGTGTTCCAACGGAATACTTCTAGCAGAGCTTATAAATCATGCAATAGTAGATCAACTGGAGCAACAACATTTAAATCTAACTAGATCTATTCATTTATCATCATATATACTATCGTATCCACGTGCGCCTCGACAATCATCAGTATGCAGTGAACATATATAAATAACACAGTGCACAACCAATAATTAAAACACATAATGCTTCAGTATTCAGAAAAGGTCTTCTTATTCACTATCATGTAGATCTAGCTTACAGACTCTATCTACTAACCCGTGCACACAGCTAGCGAGGTTCGCACACAACAGGACTCAGGGTCTCTGCGCACATAGCCAGTAGGAGCCCTTACCCAGACAATCGACAAAAAAACCACAAATTCGTATCTAGATTTTTTACTTCTTCCTTCTCTCCCCTAAACTCGACATATCCATCTATTTATATCATCCTAGCCTGCACTATCCTATGGTCCGCAAACCATGGTTTACGGACCCTTGGTCTACGCTTTTGACCCATTACAATTCAGTGGAGGTTTTGACCCACCCCAAACCCCTTGCGCTAGACTAAATATTACAAAATATTACAAAACTAGACAAAATTGAGTCTAGGAAACCTTGTTCCAATAATATTTTTGGCAGTTTGGGGCTTATCCCCAAGTTCATTATTTTCCCTTTTAATGGAAACTTTCACTATCTCAATTAAATCTCTTTGTTCAAAAATCATTTAGATTGATGGTTGTATATCATTCATATATTCAATTATATCCAACCAAATAATTTGTTTAACTCTTCCTACCATGCTTCCAATTGAGGACTGATGAAGGGACTTTTGCAAAATTTAATTTAACTTTTTGCTGATTTGCAACTCTGTGGCATGTGCTGAATCTTTCCTTTTAAACTGCTCTTGTAGGTCACTGAGTTGATCTTGTAGCTTTTTAATTTCTGCTGTCTATAAAGACATGTTCTGCATTGATCTGAAAATGAAAGTATTTGTTTTGTTGTTCAAAGTATTCATTTCCATTAAATTAAGTGTGAAAAGTGTTTGGATAGTATTTCAAGTGAAACAAAGTGTTTTTGATAACTTTTTATGAATTTTGGTGTGAGGGAGTGTTGTTTTAATTTACTATTTAACAACTTTAATCTGAATAACACAACAGCATAAATTCACCATAAACACACAGCAACATGATGAGGCAGTTCACCCCTCCTGGGCTACATCTGTCGGGTCCAAGGCTCCCAATGGGCATGTCCTTGATATATTATGATCCTCAAATTTGTAATACAATGAGAAAAATGCCTAAACAGATTAAACCAACTGTGAAAATGAATTCATAACACAGAAAGTAGCTAAGAATGACTCTGATTTCACCTAAAATAGTGAAGTGTAGTCCAATGCAACTCCATTTTTGTCAAGGCCCTAATGGCTCCCCAAGCTTCTCTGAAGTAAAAATGGCTGAAAGACACCTTTGATGGCTCTGAAACCTATTCCAATGGTTCCAGAATGCTGAGAATATTCGAAATCAAAAAACATTTTTCTCCAAAAGGTTCAGTAATGTGAAAGTTATTACCAACAAAAGTTTTGTCCAATCTGGCCTAAAGAAACTCCACTAATTTTGGAGTAACTACAGTTAGCCCCGCTACATATGGCATTGTCACCTAAAAAGGTGGACTATGCCCAATCTGTCAGAACCACTAGCATTAATATTTATTGTTAGGTGGGTAGGGTCACATGGACCACCGCCTAACCTGCCAACGTAGCTGTTTGAGCCAATGGTTTAAAAACCATGGCATTAAACCTCACGTAACCTCCACCGGATTCCATGTGAACACGACCTTGACCGCAACATATTACGTAACTGCCGGTGGATGTAGCTCAAGGTTCTGGACCTGTGGTCTTATGTATAGGGTGCTGGCCTCCTCTCCACCCCATTCAAACCTTTGATAAAATTCAAATACACAATGTGGCCATAGTATGTTAAGAACCATAGTGCGGGCGGGCCGGTCAATCCTGTGGTATAGCAGCCACCCGAACCAGGGTCGAATCCTGCCAACTCACAATATTTTTACCGCTGTAATTAATAAGTCTTGGGGCCATGTGGCGGCCTCCAGGCCTGCCACATGGCGAATGCTGATTGGCCCAAAACAAACAATCAAAAAATCCTCCAATCCACACATGACAAGTGTCGAGATGTGATTAGTTGCTGAAGGAATATTCCATGGAATATTCTCGAAATATTCTGTGGAATATTATTTTTTTAATATTTTTTAATCAAAGTCAACCCTGGTCAAATTGGTCTTTTGAATGAAATTGTGAATTTTCAAACTTGACTAACTTTCACATACAGTGTCGGATTTGAGTGTCATTCGCGGCATTAGTATCATATCGATGAGGCCTATCCAGTCATTCTAGTTTCAACCAATTCTAAGAAGTTCCATTTTTGAGCAGTTTCTTCACTTAGGACATGATCACCTGATCACACCTCCCCATTGAGAATATTTTGGACCCCAAAAGCCTTCAATTACCTGTTAAGAAGATGAGGGTATAGGTCCCTCACCTTTTCCACCTCAATCCACTTTGCCTCACTCGTTTTGTTGCCTTTAAGACCAACCTGAACATAATCAACATTTCCCCTCCTTGAAGTGTGTGTCCTTCTGTCAAGGATAGCATCCTCTTTCAACTCATCCAAAAATTATGGTGAGAAATCCTCTATGGATGGCAGCTAAATGTCACTTTCATAATCATAAATTAAAGGAGGTTCATACAAACGTAAATTTTCCACATTCACAACAGAATACATTTGCATGTATGAAGGAAAATCTAATTGAAAAGCATTATTTCCAACTTTTTTAAGGATATTGAATGGACCATAAGTAATAGGCTTCAGCTTTTTACCTTCTCCTTGCATTCTTTCCTTACTAATATGCAACCATACCTCATCCCCTTCTTGAAACTTATGATCAATTCTATGCTTATCATGCCTCTCCTTGTACTTGCCTTGACTTTTTTCAAGTTGTTCTTGAACTTGTTGATGTATGAGCTGAATTATTTCAATGAAAATGCGATCTTTGTCAATGTCACTATGACCATCAATGGCCACATCCTTCTCAAGAATAAAATCTAAAGGTGACTTAGGCAAATACCCAAAACAAGCTTCAAAAGGTGAAGTATTTGTAGAAGAGTGCTCGGCCCGGTTGTAAGCATGCTGAATGTAATGCAAATGCTCATCCCAAAGCTTCAGATTCTTGCTGCAATAACCTCTTAAAAGATATACAATGGTTCTGTTCACTACCTCTATTTGGCCGTCTGTTTGCGGATGGAAAGAAGTACTCTTCTTTAACTTGGTGTCCATCATCTTCCATAAATTGGACCAAAAATTCCCCACAAATCTGGAATCCTTGTCACTAACAATAGAAGTAGGCAAGCCATAATGAACCCATGCATGTTGAAAATATAAATTAGTAGTTTTTTCAGCAGTTATAGCTTTCTTACATGGTATAAGAATACACATCTTGTTGAAACAATCAACTACTACATAAAGATAATCATGCTGCTTCCTAGATAATGGTAGCCATCCAACAAAATCCATAGAAACACTTTCCCATGGTCTAGAAGGTACCGAAAATGGTGTATATAAACCAAGCTTCCTATTGCTAGGCTTGCTTGTAGCACATAATGAACAACCTCTAATGAAATTTGAAACACTATCTACCATGCAAGGCCAATAACAATACCTCTATAAATGTGCCACCGTTTTTCTTACCCCGAAATGTCCAGCTATGAGAGAATAATGAGCCTCTCATGATGTTTAGTCTCTCCCCCTGTAGTATACATAAATTTCCCATATGAAACAACAAATTATTATGCAAATGATAATAATTCTCCTCAACATGATTCCCTTCACTCAAGTTAGCATACAAATCCTTAAAATCAACATCTGATGCATATTGTTCTATGTAGCTCTCATGTACAATAGAATCATTCTTAAGAAAAGTAATAGGACTAATAATAGGCCTTGAAAGCATATCATCAACCTTATTGTAAATACCTTTCTTGTACCTTATTATCAAGTTAAATTGTTGTAAGAAGCCCATCCATCTAAAATGTTGTGACTGTTGCAATTTACTTTGCGATTGCAAGTACTGTAAAGGCTGATGGTCTGTATGAAAAATTGTTTCTTTGCCCATCAAATATTATTTCCATTTTTTGAAAATTTTTACCAACGCATACAACTCTTTATCATATGTAGGATAATTCACAACAGCACCATTAAATTTCTCAGAATGAAATGCAACAGTCTTACCATGTTGTAAGAGAACTGCACCCATGGCATAATCACTAGCATCTGTCTGAATCTCAAATGGCTGTCTCAAGTCCGGTAATGCAAGGACTGGAGCTCATGAACTTATCTTCTCTTTCAAAGACTCAAAAGCTTTATGTTTCTTGTCTCCCCATTGGAAAGCATGCTTCACACTAGTCACTGCATGCATAGGAGTTGCTATGGCAGAGAAGTTAGAAATAAACTTCCTCCAATACTGAGTTGCACCCAAAAAACTTCTTACCTTTGTAATGCATTTGGGAGTAGGCTAATTCACAATGGCTTCTAATTTGGAAGGATGAATTCTCAAAGCACCTCCTCCCACTATGTGTCCCAAATAAACCAAAGAAGTCTTTCCAAATTCACACTTTGACATTTTAAGAAATAACTGATTTTTCTTCAAAATATCAAGTACTTTCTTAACATGCATGACATGCTCTTCTCTAGTCTTGCTGAAAATTAAGATGTCATCTAAGTAGACAATAATGAAATTGTCAATAAAATGACATAAGACATCATCCATTACCCGCATGAAAGTTGCAGGTGCATTGCATAAACCAAACGGCATAAAAAGCCACTCAAAGAGTCTCTGTTTGGTTTTAAATGATATCTTCCAAACGTCACTTTCTGAAATTATAACTTGATGATAACCACTACGTAAGTCTAACTTAGTGAAATATTTAGCATATTTTAGCTGATCCAACAAATCATCTATCCTTGGAAGTGGGTAATGATTCTTTACTGTTATTTTGTTCAATGCCCTGAAGTCCACACACATGCGCCAAGTTCCATCTTTCTTTGGAATCAACACTGTCGGTGACCCACATGGAAAAGTGCTTGGTCTTATGAATCCTTTTTCCAACAAGTATTTAATTTGTCTCTTGATTTTAGCATTCTCCATGATATACAAGTGGTACATGCCGATGTTAGGAAGAGGAAAATCTTGATGTAAATGGATTTCATGCTGAATCTCCCTTTTAGGAGGTAAACCTATCAGTTCCTGAAACATCTCATGATGTGCATCAACTACATCATATAAATCTGATTTAAGCTTGGAATCACAATTTTCAAATGACTCATGATTCATATCAACCTTGGGCTTAACCATAAGAAGTACAAAACTCTTGCTAGAATTTACTAGCCTTTTTACCTGTCTCGCATTTACCATCACTATATTTTCCTTCTTGCGATGTGCTTTGAAAGTGAACTCTTTGCCATCTTTAAAGATATGATATTTATTTTCATGGAGATTGAAGATCGCTTTCCTATCAAATAAGTAAGGACTTCCCAAAACAATTCCTGATATATCAAGCAGCACCACATCAAGTTCAACTGTGTCAATCAAGTGTGCAGTTATGGCGAATCGCAATATGCACTTTCTTGAGACTTGTAAGCTTGCATCCTTGCATATCCACCCAAGTGGATAAGGCTTTGGATGTGAATGGTCTCAAGTTTTAGTTGTTTGAGAAAGTCTTCTGATATGATATTTTCTTCTGACCCATTGTCAAACAGTGTGTCAATTTTAGTATGTTTTGACACTACACTCACATGGAACAATTCAATTATTTCTTCCTCATTAGGAGCTTGTACATGACAGTTTGAAGTACTAGTGCTTGCTTTAGTTTCAGTTTCCTTTCCCTTCATACTTTTCAAACACATGGATGCAATTTTGGTTTCATCCCCTAAATCATCACCTAAATCTTGAGGTGTAGTTGTAGTAGCTGCAGTTTTCTTCTTTCCCTTGTTTTTGTTAAACTGATTTTTTTTTTAGGATGTAATTTCCAATAGTTTTTCTCTTCATGGCCCTCTGTTGAACAATGTTTACAAATGAATTTTTCACTCTCTTGTTTGATAGATGCATTCTTTTTTCCTTTTCCCTTAAAGGTTTTATCTTTGTTCTTCCCTTTGAAAGGCTTGTTTCTACCCTCATCAAAAGTGTTTTTCCCTCTAGCCTCTAAATGCGTAGCTTGTACACAAACTTCGTCTACACTTGTAGGATTGAACATGAGGATAGTATGTTTAAGGTAACTGTGAAAACCACCTATATATTTAAGCAAAGTATCTTGACTTTGTAATTCTACCCCTAATAAGAGTGCTCTTCTCCTAAATTCTTGGGTATAGTCTTGCACATTCTGTCCCTTAAGCTGGCTAAAGTTTTTCCAATTCATTATAGCCTTTTGTAGACGAGCTAAAGGATAAAATTTATTCTTGATTGCAGTAATAAATTCAGTCCATGATAAGGTAATCTTACCATGTTTCTTGATTTCATCCTTGGTCTTGGCTTCCCACCATACCAATGTTGCTCCATCCATTCTTAGCGAGGCTAGTTGTATCTTGGTGTCGTCATCATGAAGGTTTTGAATCCTTAAATAAACTTCCAATTGTCTGATCCAATTTTCTAGTTTCTCTACATTGACTTCACCATTAAACATGGGCAATTCAAATTTGAAATCAAGCTTTAAAAAAGGATTTTTACCAGTGGTTTTCAACTTATGAGACTGATTTACCGAAGTCGAGGAAGATGATGTAGAGGAAGAGGATGAAGATGGAGATGGTGGATCACCATTTCCTCCATGTCCTTTCTTAGACTAATCACTACTCTTCTTTCCTCCTGAGGAACCCTCTCCTTATTTTTGGTTTTTAGACCCTTCTCCAGCAATCCTATCATTTCTTTCTTGATAGAGGATCCTTACCATTTCAATCATATCCAAGAAAGCTTTCCAGAAAACATGTTCTTCTTCCTTGGGATCCATCTCTTCAGGAGCTTCTCCTTCTCTTGAAGACATGGTTGAAGCTGCTTCTAGGGCTCTTGGAGGTGGTTCTCTGACCCTTCTTGGTTGTGGATTAGTTTTTGCACTGACCAAGTTTCCTTCACCTCTCTTGAGTTTTAGCCTTGTAAGCATCAAAACTTGCAAACAAATGACTTAATATTTGCAGAAAAAAAATGTTGAGTAAAAAATCTAGCTTCTAAGGCTCTAATCCTGAGCTCTGATACCAACTGATTTGAATATGAAAGTATTTTTTTTTTTTCAAAGTATTCATTTCCATTAAATTAAGTGTGCAAAGTGTTTGGATAGTCTTGCAAGTAAAACAAACTGTTTTTGATAACTGTTTATGAATTTTGGTGTGAGGGAGAGTTATTTTAATTCATTGTTTAACAACTTTAATTTTAATAACATAGTAGAATAACTTCACCATAAACACACAGCAACATGATGAGGCAGTTCACCCCTCCTGGGCTACATCTGTCAGGTCCAAGGCTCCCAATGGGCATGTCCTTGATATATTATGATGCTCAAATTGGTAATACAATGATAAAAAGGCCTAAACAAACCAAACCAGCTGTGAAAATGAATTTAGAACACAGAAAGAAGCTAATAATGACTCTGATTTCACCTAAAACAGTGAAGTGTAGTCCAATGCAGCTCCATTTCCCTCAAGGCCCTAATGGCTCCCCAAGCTTCTCTGAAGTAAAAATGGCTGAAAGACACCTCTAATGGCTCTACAACCTATTCCAATGGCTCCATAATGTTGAGACTACTCGAAATCAAAAAACAATTCACTCCAAAAGGTTCAGTAATGTGAAATTTATGACCAACAGAAGTTTTGTCCAATCTGGCCTAAAGAAACTCCACTAATTTTGGAGTAACTACAGTTAGCTCCACTACATATGGAACTGCCGCCTAAAAATGTGGACTCCACCTGTTGGGGTTCCCATGTTTTGGCCAGAGTGGCAAGACCAAAAGATGAGACAACATCACAACCGCTTTGGGATCCTAGGATCTAGCCCTCTTGGATCCGGAGAGGGATCTCTCCATAAATACAAAGAATGATATTATCTTTGTAGCTCAAAATGAGATGTCAGGCTAGGTATGAAGCACAAAGGGAGGTCTAAAATTATTGGGTTGGTCATAAGATCATAGATTGAGAAGGTAATGGGAAGAAAGGAGCAGATTAGTAGGACGTTTCGGAAAAATAGGATGGGTTAAGGCTATGTGCCATCCATTGGAATATGGAGTCATGAAAGGAGATTACTTGGAAACAAATAAGCAAGGCTTCTAGAGGGCAAGTCATCTATACTAAAGGATCTTTTAGATAGATGGTGGAATGGAACATTAATGAGTGAAGGTGAAAGAATGAAAGAAACCATATTTCTGTCTGGAGATCAGGTCAGATGTCATTTAATTCCAAACCTACTTTGACATACTCAAAGGAAACTTTCCATGGAGGGACAAAGGGGCAGCTTGAAGATCATACCAGAGGTCATTTAACTCCAGGCCTGCTTTAGCATGCTCCAAGGGAAATGCAAAGATAAGATTTAACACAGAGCTAGGGTCTATAGATCGGAGAAGGACTTTTAACCTTCCCTACTTTGACACCAGCAAGAACATCCAAGCAGCGAACCCCAAATTCACACATCAGCTAGCAGTGAAAATAACTACTACACTAGTTAAATTACATGAATTTACTCTTAGATTCACAATTAGCAGAAAACATTGAAGGTAGGGAGAGCAGGAACATAGGGTACCATGCGAGGGTATATCCTATGCCAGATTTCTGATGCGTACCAGAAGACCAATGAACAACATGAAAAATGTAATAAAACAATATGATAAGAGAAACATCACCCGTTGTAATAGACCATGATCCTGTGAAATTGCTTGATTAATTGATGAGCAAAACTAGTCACATACACTGAGCTCAATGGCTGAATACAATCCAAACTTCTCCTCCCAGCCTATTAAATTACAAACTACTCTGCTACACTCTCCCAAAACTGTTTCTAATATTCGAATGAATCCATACAACTAAAACATCAACAACATAATCCAACCATTACAATACGTTCTTCAGGATTCTTATAGGAGAAAAGAATAATAGGAGTAGATGTAAACTTATTTGTTTCATTATGACAGAGGAGAGGAAGGTCGAAAGCCCATTCTGCAAAATGGCTCTTCATTAACTGCATGTACTTTGAAGCATGGTCCAGAAGTCTTGTTAATAACTTCAAGTATGTTCTTCTGAAGAAATCCAACTGATGGTACTCTGTGGTAGCCTTCTGAAATAAGTGAGATGAGCAGAAAAAGTCTGCAGGTCTACCCATACCTTATAACTGTGGTCCTGACTGTCTTCAAGAAGCTCTTGTCAGCGCAGTAACTTTTAAGGGCTTGAGGAGGTATGGAGAACGCTGAAAGGCAGTCCTTCTGGAGAACAGTGTTATGCTGCTACAAATGCACTGATGTAACTCGTTAGTGTGCTTAGTCTTCAACTGCGCCTTCTCTTTTGGATAAGGATTAAAGCATTTAAAATTCAATTTCGGGCTTTAATCAATATTTAAATCACTGCTACTGTTACACTGGCCACGACTGCAATGGCCTCTACGTGATCTCTACACAATAAAAAAACTTGTCACAAAACCCGGGCAGTGGTGGAGAAATGCAGCAGAGGCCCGTGGAGTGGTGGCACAACTGTGGAGGAATGGTGAAAATGTGGTGGAAGCAAAGAAATAATGCATTAGCGTAAAACCCAAAGTCTTAAGGTTTGGGAGATTTACAAAGAAATTTATGAAAATACCATAAAACGAGGCTTGATGTGGGACCTAGTCATGGGCGGAGGGAGATTAGCTTTGGACCATTGATCTCAGGAGGAGATCGATGGTGGAGGTTAAAGATGAGGTTAATAGAGGCTTCGATGAAGAAAGGTGGATGAAAAGCGTGATGCGATGTGGACCATTGATATTGGACCAAACGGACGGTTGTGATTGCATCGAGAGATCGCAATCAGGGGAAACAAGGGGTGACACACTTTAAAGTTCTGATTGGTGATGGAGCGATTCAATGCCAACCGTTGGATCGCAGAGGGGATCAACGGTGGGGATTAAATCGGCGGGGGGAAAGATGAAGGTATAGAAGCGGAGCGGGAGAAATGAGGGTCGTCGGATCTTAAGGGAACAAACGGCGGGGATGGAATCGAGGATCGGCAATCGGCGGAGACAGAAGGAGGGGACGCTTAGGTCTGCGCAATGCGATTACACGCTAGCCGTTCGATATGGAACTAGATCGACGCCCCACATTCAATAGGATGGGTGAAAGGAGAGGAACGAAGAGCGCGGTGCGATTAGCGTCGGATCGTCAGATATATACAGATCGACGGCTCAGATCGTAGCTGGACATTGTAACAATATTTCAATTGCATCAGAAGTTTTTTAAGGACCAAAAGGAAACTACTCTCGACCGATCTTCCGATGCGAAAAATGCTCAAGGGACTAGCACCTGGTCTTGGTGCCCGGGCATATGGGGAAGTGGTTTGAGGGGGGCTGGCCGAAAGGGGCTTAACCCGCATATGTCAAATGGATGATTTTAAGCCAAAAAGAGGGATTTTTAAGGCTTAAAAGGGGTTTTGATAGAAGGAATAAAGAGTGTTTAAGGCCGAATAAAGGTATTATAAGGCTTAAAAGGGGAGTTAGGGTGATTTTAAGGGGTTAATGAGGAATTAAGGGAGGGGAAAAAAGGTGAAGAAACAGAGGTTTAAAAGGGATGAAATATGGGGGAAAAAGGCCTTTTGGGCATTCTTCTTCACAATAGGGAGGCTTCAAAAATGGAAGCAGAAGTGAGGGTTTATCAAAGGACAAAGGCACAAGGAGGCTTCAAGGATGATGTGTTTTCAGAGGAAGTGCATTCCTTGAAGGCTCAAAAAACATTTAGCCCCCTGTTTTCTTGTCAAAAAATTCATAGGGGGCTAATACCACCCAATCTGTCGGAACCGTTAGCATTAATATTTATTGTTAGGTGGGCGAGGTCACATGGACCACCGCCCAACCTGTCGACGTAGTCGTTTGAGCCAACGGTTTAAAAACTATGGCATTAAACCTCATGTAACCTCCACTAGATTCCATGTGAACATGACCTTGACCGCAACATATTACACAACCGTCGATGGATGTAGCCCAAGGTTCTAGACCTATGGTCTTATGTATAGGGGGTTGGCCCCCTTTCTGCCCCATTCAAGCCTTCGATAAAATTCAAATACGCAATGTGGCCATAGTATGTTAAGAACCATAGTACGGGCGGGCCAGTCGGGACTGTGGGCTGGCGGCCACCTGAACCGGGGTCGAATCCTGCCAACTCAAAATATTTTTACCACTGCAATTTATATATGCATTGGGGCCACGTGGCGGCCTTCGGGCCTACCACGTGGTGGATGTTGATTGGCCCAAAACAAAAAATCAAATAAATCCTCCAATCCACACATGACAAGTGTCGAGTTGTGATTAATTGTTGAAGGAATATTATGTGGAATATTCTCGAAATATTCTGTGGAATATTCTTTTTTTAATATTTTTTTAATCAAAGTCAACCCTGGTCAAACTGGTCTTTTGAATGAAATTGTGAATTTTCAAACTTGAATAACTTTCACATATAGTGTCGGATTTGAGTGTCGTTCACGGCATTAGGATCGTATTGATGAGGCCTATCTAGTCGTTCTAGTTTCAACCAATTATGAGCAGTTCCAAATTTAAGCATTTTCTTCACTTAGGACATGATCACCTGATCATCCATTGTCTTAGCTAGCTGCTCAGTGCCTTCACCTAGTGTACCTGTTGCTGAAGTAGGTGTTGGAATCACTATAAGGGGGACTACATGCTGTAGAATCATGGTCTTAGATACTTCTTTCGCTGATCCCTTCACTACATCTCTTATTTCTTTCTGCCTTTATTTTACCATTTTCTCCATCTCACTTTCCATTTTCTTAATTTGTTCTGTTCGTTCGACAATCAATTGCAGCATTTCTGCCTTCTCTGTTTCAGTTGCTTCTATCTCCTTGGCCATAGGGTCTTATTTCAATGGCATCTTAAGATGCCTCCTCAAAGCAGCTATGTTTGCATTCTTCTTCCTCACAAGTGTTTCTGCCACTGCTATTTTTGATGGATTTTACCTGAGTTTCATCACTAAAGCCTCTAGGGATTTTATCCTTGAGTCTTTGGCCATGGAGGAGATCTTTTTCACCTTCAAGTGTGACTCTGTGTTGGACAATGTCACCTGCATTTTTGAGAGACTCATGGTTGTACTAGTTAGTGTGGAGGAGATCATTTCTCCTGTCTTCTTGTGCATCTCCATTTGGTCTACTGGATGAATGTTATTTGTGTCAAAATTGAAAGAAGTATTCTTGTAGTCTGATGCACCTTTCATCTGAGGAATTTGTGCTTCTAAGAATGTCGTCTTCATTCTTCCCAGAGTCAAATTTTGATAGAATTCTACTCTGGGAGTTGCTTGTTTGTTTCCAAAACTGATTGTATGTGTTGGTCTGTAAAACCTCATTCCTTATTTTGATCTCCTTGAATGTGTCATATATATCTTCCTCATTTTTCTCTACAGTGGATGTAGATGTAGAAGTTTGTACATTCTGCTGTTGGAAAGGCACAATGGCAGAGGATGTTGAGAAAACTGTTTGGCCACCTGTTGGAGATAAACTTGGTGAATCTCTGATTGTGATGAAAGTTTGTTGGTCCTTATCACTGCCCTGGTCAATTTCCATGCATATTCTAGCCCACTTCCTGTATTTCATTTTGAATTATTTAGTGGAGGAATCAATGTCCATGTCTGTTTGATCCTCCCTGGTCCTCTTGCTTCATATCTCCTTTTCAGGCTCCTTTCCCTTGTCATCTTGAACTCCTGCAGCTTTCCTTTCTTGTGGAGTTGGTCTTTGAATTCTTGAAATAGAGAAAACTTTCTCTTCTGCCTCCTGGAGTGTGTGTGCTACTGATCTGAAATGAGTGTATTAGTTCTATTGTCCTTGTTGGGGTTCCCATGTTTTGGCCAGGTTGACAAGACCAAAAGATGAGACAACATAGAACCACTTTCATACCTTAGGATCTAGCCCTCCTAGGTCCAGAGAGGGATCTCTCTATGATTTTCAAAGGTTTTATGTCTTTGAAGCTCAAATGTCAAGGTTTTAGGCTAGTAATAGGCTCATGGTTGTTGGTTTGATTGTTTGTATTTGGCTATTGGGAACCAG
>JAXQQM020073202.1:0-93742 GCA_034641835.2 Pinus albicaulis | reverse complement strand
TTTTTATTTTTTTCTTTTTCTATTATTTTTATTGCAACATACAAATATCACGAACACTTGGAACATACATCCATCCTTTTGTCAAAACAAAAATAATCAAAGTGGCCAAAAGCATCAATATGCCTCCAAATATGGCGATAGCTTGAAAATTGGTTGGTCAAATGACAAAACTAGCTACGCGTTCCTTGCGAAAAATCATGAAATTTGAATATAAAGTTGACTATGTTTTGAAATTGTTAAATATGGGCCTCTAGGGAATCTAGAGGATTCTTTGCGGATTTTTGCCTCAAGGTTCCATTGCTCAACGTTTTGCCTATGGAATATTCATTTCTCAAATCAAATAACTGTCTATGCTATCAAATTCTTGGCAAAAATTCGGTTCACATGAGTATAAACTTACATATTTCTGACCATGAAACCCTGGGCATAGGCTCATGGGAATATGTTATGCAACCAGCTCACAAAACAATAGAAATAACATATCAACAACTTAGAAAATATCCTCTTAACAATATAGTAAAATAATTTTTTTATTATAGATTTTTCTTGGAAAAGAATTATTGAGAGTTGGGTGCAAATGCACAATGTTGTCTAGCATTAGTTTGATAAATATGGGATAGTGCAAAGCATAGTTTTGAAGATTAGTCTAAGTTGACTCGTACCTAATCAACTCAGTCAAGTTGATTGTTGGTTGAACGGTTAATTGTTGGTTCAATGGACAGAAGATCTTGCAGGCACAGATACCAAAGGGCAAAATGGAGCCCATCATGGGGTACTCTTTGTAATTCTCCACCACTGCCACCTTCCATGCTTCCTCAAACTCCTCTCCAACCTCAATATTAGTGCTAGTAGTAGCATGAGCAACAACACTACGCTTAACAGAACTAGAAGAACGCGTTTTCCAAACTACACGAGAACTACTTCCCTCACAAGTCACCATGTGCCATGCTTGGTCTCGGTGTTTCTCTTCCTTCTACTCCTAGTTCAACTACCATATCTTCATTGGAACCAACACCCCAACTCCACTAGACAACGATTCACCATTTTGTAGTAGTGATTCGCTATTTGTACTAGTGATTCGCCATGATTTTACAAGATAATATAATCTCGTGAGAGATTCGCCAAAAAATTATATATACATATTATATTATTAATAAAATCGCCTTCCATTTTTCCTATGTATCATGGGGATTCGCCTATTTATTATATATATAAATTTAGGGGGGTTCTTAAAATTATCCCTATTCCCTACTTCATCGATGACGTGACAATTGCAGATGGAGGAGATACAAGCTGACTCCAGACAACCAGATAGACAATGCCCCCGGCAGCAATCAACTCTTTTTCCAGGTAATCATCCCTCCATTACAGAATCCCCTTCATTTAATATCGAAATGTCAGGTTTAGGGGATATGCCTGCTTTGGTGGGTTTGGGTTGCAAAATTTTACATGGGTATAAGCCTAAGGGGGTCGGGTGGTATACCGGAGACTCTGATAAGGAATACAATAAAAAATAAACATGCGACAGAGCTTATTTTACCTCATGCTACATCAACGAGTGTTGAAAATTCGGTTTCTCCATCTCCCCCTACGGTGGACATACAATCACTGGACTTGGCTGGCGGCGAGACTATTCCTTCCCCTATTAATTATATTAGAAGTGACATTGCTTTCCTACTAAACATACCCGATGTAGAACTAGCACCCCTCAAAATCCACACGAGTCGGCCCACATCCCCTCCCATTGTTCTTAGCCTTGCATCTGCTTCCAACATCACCATCAGAAAATAGAGAGGTCGACCACACCAAAAAATCAAATCCATATCATCTGGGGTCTTCTCTAGTTCACATACTGGCAATTTCTGCGATATCCCGGTCACTATGGCACTGGATAGGGTCCTTAGAGAAACTGAGCCCTCCAAACTAGTGACATTATGATCCTATGCTCACTCAATATCTGGGGGTTGGGGGGGAAGGCTAAATTCGTGTCACTTAGGGATTGTTTTCGGCAATTAGACCCGTGTTTGATTTTCCTTCAAGAAACTAAGGCTCCGATTGATCAGACTATATCATTTTTTCCCATTCTGTTTCCAGATTGGCATTTGACTGCTACCGATGTGGAGGGTCATTCGGGAGGCCCGATGATCCTATGGGATCCTTGTTGGGCAACCTTCAAGGCCTTCTACTTCTTTGGCAGGATTATCGTTTATGAACACCTAAGAGGTTTGTCTCATAGTGTCACCCTGGTTAATGTATATGCACCAAGGCTTTCTGGGAGAAAATGGATCGATGCGGCATACTAACTATAGAAAGATTGATCATCGGAGGTGACATGAACTATACTCTCGATGGGGAAGAGATATGGGGTATAGGGATACCGGACCCTCTGTCGGACATCATTGGTGGTATATTCCGTGATAATCATCTCATGTACATCAAACCTCAAAAACTGAAACCTACCTGGGTCAATGGCTGAACGGGTGCCAAGTTCATTGCCAAGAGACTTGACAGAATATTGATTCAGGAGGACTTAATCTTACATTTGGGGGAAGTAAAAGCTAATGTGGAGGACATCTTAGTCTCTGATCATCGCCTGACGATATTAGAATTGAACTTTGAGAAGAATTTTCGAGGTTACCCATTCAAATTTAATCGTGTATGGCCGGAAGACTGTGATTTCAATAAATTAGTTAGGGATTTCTTTAAGGAGCATAGAAGGGAGGTGATACTCCTGCTAGTATTCACCTAACAAACTCCTTAAGGTTACTCAAACAGAAAGTTTGGATATGGGAGAGGGACAAAAAAAGGAGGTTCAGACACAGATTAGAAGAGATACATTGATAGACCTCTAAGTTACTGAGGGATATAGAAGAGGGATCCAATTCTATAGAGTCATGGGAGAGCATTAAAGCATTGGAGTTTGGAAAGAAGAAAATTCTATTGACACAGGAAATGACCTGGAGGCTGAAAATCTGGGCCATCTGGTTAAAGGAGGGGGACATAAATTCAAAGTTATTTCACTCATATGTTAATGGAAGGAAGCTCCAGAATGAAATTTGGAATATATCTCATGAAGGAATGGTACATAATACCATGGAGAAGATACAACAAGCAACTATAAAACATTCTGATAACTTCTACAAGGCACGTGAGGGGCTCCTTTGTAACAGAACAAATATGGGCAATCAATGATTACCCAATGATGTTCACGACAGAAGATAACGTGAAGCTGTTGAAAATTGTCAGTATGGAGAAGGTAGAGGTAGTTATAAAATCACTATCTAAAGACAAGAGTCCAGGACCAGATGGGTGGACCCCAGACTTCTTTATCTATTTTTTTGATATATTTTTAAAGGACTTATCAGAAATGGCAGAAGATATTAGAAGGGAAGGGAGAATATGGGGTGCTATTAATTCTATGTTCCTAGCCCTTATTCCCAAGAAGAAAGGTTCAAAGACTTTCGATGAATATAGACCCATTGCCTTATACAACACTCTATATAAAATAACATCCAAACTCATTACAGAAAGAACAAAAGGTGCCTTATCCAACCATATATCAAGGGAACAATTTTGTTTTTTAAACACTCGCCTCATACATGATGTAGTGGCTACAGTGCAGGAGATCATGAACATGATACAAAATAGGAAAAGAGAAGCAACAATGATTAAGTTAGACCTGAGGAAGGCATATGACCGAGTAGACTGGGCTTTCTTGAGGACGATCCTTACCGAGATTGGGATGCACAAGGTGGCAATCGAGTGGGTCATGGGATGTGTCTTCAACAAATTGATGGCCATCCTCATTCATGGTAATGCTTCCAAATTATTTAGACCTGGAAGAGGCCTCCGACAAGGATGCACCCTTTTTCCCATCCTCTTCCTTCTCATCATGGACTCCCTTAGCATCAAGATTAATAAGGAAAATGCTGAAGGAGTGTTTCGGGGAATCAAGATCACCTCCAGAAGGGAGATAACCCATAGCATGTTCATTGATGATGTTATGATCTTTGGTATGTTGATCAGGGAGTGTTGGGAGAGATTAAACTTCATTTTCGAAAATTTCTGCACAGTGTCGAGGATGGCTGCAAATGGAGAGAAGTTGTGCATTTATTTCTCAGAGGGAGACACCAACTATATTGAACAGCTTGGAAATATATTTAATTTTAAAACCAAGCCACTTGGTGAAGGTCTATCTTATCTACGCTTTCATCTGAAACCTGGTACATATCACACAATGGATAATAGACAAATACAAAAAGTGGATAAATGGTCGGTCGTTGAAATGGTTATCAAAAGGAGGCAAGTTAACCTTAATCCAGGAAGTATTACAGTAGCTCACCATATACTGGGCTCACCTTTATATGATCCCAAAAAGCATTATCCATAGGATAAAAGTTTCAATGTCCAATTTCCTCTGGAAAGGAATTAAGGGAGAAAGGAAATATCACATTGCAAGGTGGGATCTTCTCACAATGTTGAAGGAAAGAGTGAGTTGGGGGATATTGAACATGGAATTATTTGGGAAGTCTCTATTGTTGAAATCTATATGGAGGTGTATGCATTCACGAGGCATATGTCACAAAATCATATCATATAAATATATTAAAACTCAAGACCTGGAGGAGCTATATTTCACGGGATGGGGATAGATTGACAAGCGATCTGAAATATGGAAGGGGTTTAATAAAATTTGGCTAGACTTCATCAATCAACTAAAGTGGACATTTTGAAGTTCACAGAAGATCATGATTGGTGAAGTTAATATAAGAGGATGCCTAGAGGATTTCACCATAAGTAATCAACTGAGGACATTACTACATGGTAAGGGCATATTTCTCCTGGCACAAGTCATACAACATTGGGAAGAAGATATTCCAAGGTGGAAAGGTTCATATGATGTGGGTCTCAAAGGTGCAGAGGCCACAGAATGTATGGCATATATAGACAATTTGAGAGGCATGGAATGGGGAAAAAAAAATGATGGAGACAAGATCACTTGGTGGGGAAGCCTATACAAGGGCTAAACAAACACAAAAGAAACATATATGGTGATGATCAAATAGAATTTTGGACAAACTGCTAAATGTTGGTTTGCGAAATACTGGAAGGAGAGAAGAAAGAAAAAGATAATCATTTTTTTTGGTGTGTTTGGCGGAACAAAAATTTAACATGGAAAAACTTAATGAAAAGGGGGAAGATAGGTCTCGGCATTTGTTTACTGTGTAGGAACGCTGAAGATGACAACCTACACATCTTCTATAATTGTGTTTTCACAAAAGAAGTCAGATATCTATTATGTAAGCATTTCAATTTCCAGATTCCAAACTATCAGTCACTCTTCGAATGCACTCAATGGTGGTTCTCAAAAGGTAAAGACTACCGGATCATACCCCTTATTTTACATCGGATAATATGGATTTGTAGAAATCAGAGGATTTTTTAGGGAAGGCAAACCCTGCCAATGGGGATAATGACATACATTGTACATATTTGGGAAGAGTAGAGAGTCAAACAAAAGCCTCCAAGAGATTTATCCAAAATACATCATCCTCATGACATACAATATCCTGCGGGTTATTTTGATGGAGCCATCACAGAGGGGCAGGTGTGGCTGCGGGGTCTAGTTGATGATTCATCCATTATGCCACTATAAGATACATTTTTATGGAGGTCAAGGAACTAATACCGGGGCGAAGCCAATTTCTTTGTGGGGGCTTCTATGGTTTACCAAACAATTATACATTGATAAAATATGGATTTTGGTGACTCTAAGATCCTAATAGATTATCTGAATAATAAAAACCATTTAGCCCCTATACATTTGTCCACTTGGATAAAAAAAATAAATTCATTGGTTAGATCCATTGCTAATATAACTTTCATGCATACCTACAAAGAGAAAAACATGACAGCCGACATGCTATCGAAGAAGGGTCTAAGTGACACCTATGGGAAGATGCATTACGAACTTATCGATGCAGAAGGTACAAGAACAAAAGGTATTGTCAAATTTAATTGAATACAGATGCGAATGAGGTAAAAGGACTTCAGAAGAATGGAGGAGACAATGTTTTGACAGATATGGACTATAAATATCACTCAACTATGAGAAAGAGAATGGAAAGATAGAAAAGGAATATATTCAATTTCAGTTTATATAAAACAGCCGAGCACATACATGTAAGAAGTATGGTAATTATTGGTCAAACAACATTGGTTTCGACAAGAAGGAAGTAAGAACAAGGCTTCTGCAGGAAGATGACAATATAGGAAACACAACTGTAATGTAATATGAAAAACTAATGGATTTTGTAAGAAAAAAAAATGGATTTTGTACTGGTACATAAATATAAACCAAACGTTTTTATGGTTGAAAAAAAAAAACTAATTGAACAATGCTAATTATTTATCTTAAACACACCAAACCCAGTACCTTAAATGCACTGCCAATAATTATGACATAGGCATGTGCAACTTGTTTTGCAATTTGATATTTGATGTCGTCGTTAGTTTTTCCATTAAGGTTTAGGTTGAGGAATTTGTCAAAACATGCAGACAAATGGTGTGACTTGACTAGTCGATTTCAATGGCACGGATGCAGCGTTGTCAACTCAATCTTTTCATGGTGATAAGTTTTTGCAGGATTCAAACACTGCACATAATGAAACTCATCCTGGGTGAGTTTCTAAACATTTGCGAGCAATGATCAAATTTTAGGTGTTAGTTTTAATTTCAATTAGAAGGGAATATATTCATGGTCTTTTTTTAATAAAAATCTTAAAAAGAAACATACATTTTAATTGACATCAATGTATTATTTTTACATTTCATTTTCAATCAAATTTATTCCAAGGTGGTAGGCTTGTGTTAATGTAGGACCTGTTCAAACCCTCCTATATAACTTTGACATCATATATACACCCCTCATAGTCTAGAAGCTTAGCTAAGGAGATTCTATAAGACTTATTTCTGAAGAAAAAAATATTGCAATTATGTTTGATTGTATCTTAAAGCGTAACCAAAATATGTATTGATAATTTCCTGGTGTTGAATTTCTGCATAAGAAACTCCCCATGATATAGACTATGTGATCAAAACCTTTGCATTCATGTTTGAAACTGAATGCGAACGAGTAGGCATGCAAAAGAAAGAATAAAAACGAATGTTAAAATTCATATTATGATTAGACCAAAAAATATACAATGAGATGCGTATACATGTGTGATAGTAGATACCAATGTTCATGCATAAAAAGAGTCCCCATGTGCTCAACTCTACTCAAATTCCAATAATAAAAATAATCACTTCATAGGTGTTTATTATATGACATTTACATTTATTATCATGACTAAAACAAACTTTACATTCACAAGAAGTCCAATTAACATCAACTATTAGATTTGAACTTAACTTATAATGAATATTACGAGTTAAACAATACCAATTGAAATGAAAAGAAGATAAAATTTATCACTTACCGAACTTGACATTCTATTTATAGCAAATGCCATTCTATCTAAAACTAATAATTTGATAATTTTACAAAATCTACTTATTTTCTTTTTGTCGTTGTTGATTGTTATGAGATTCATATTTATCACACTATTAGTATTCATCAAAATCTAAAAGATAAGAGAATCATAATAATAGAATGGAAAATCAAACTTACAACACAAAGCTTCTTAGTGAACCTTTTTGATATTTTGGAGTGTTTGTTGATGATATTCTCCACTTCCCCTAGAAATTGTCATAAATCATTGTTGCATTAGTAATCAGGTTCTTTAAAATGAATTTTATATACCCAAATTAAACGAGTTACGTTGCAATATTATCTTCTCAAATATTGCATTAAAAAAAATGTTTGTTGCATTAGTAATTAAGTTATATTAACATGAATTTTATATACCCAAAATAAACCAATTACCTTCCAATATGATCTTCTCAAATATTGCATAGAAAAAATGTTATTGGTTGACAGTTGGAGGTGTACTAACCTCCAAGTTTCATCAAAATTGAAGGAATTACAACCAAACCCTGAGAGAGATACCATCTGAGGTTTTATGTGTTTATTGTTGTAATTAACCATATCTGTTATGAAATTTTCAAGTGTTGTAGCCAGTTGGAACATCATATTAAGTCCTCCCCAAAGTTTTGGACTAACCATCTCTAAGAGGTACATCGGAACAACCTTGACACATTCAAACAAAATATTTTCAACCTATTCATTCAAATTCAAACCAAAAACTCTATAAAATGAATTCCTTCATATATTATCAAAAGATATGGAAACCAAAAGTCATTCAAATCCAAAATAAAATGCCTGCAGACCCAATTAATTCAAACTCAGAAGAAAAACATTTTCCCCCAAATCAGTTTAAGTGGAACTAAAAAATTTGTAATCCCAAATCAATGAGATTCAAAGAAATATATTAAAGCCAAAAGAATGGGTCATTATTTACTTGCAAGTTTTTCAACGAACTTCTTTCAAAATTGAAAAAACCCATACAACCATACTGATTTGAAAATCCAATTACAACTCCAAGAATCATGCGCCCAATAAAGAGCATGGACAAGTTTTGGGCACAAGAGTTCATAGATGCCCCTATAATAAAACTAATACCTCCCCTGATAATAGTGGCCTTGCGACCATATTTCCTTGTCATAGGAGATGCACATAGGGAACCAATCCGGCTTGCAATGTAGAGGGATGAGGTGGACATAGCCAAACCTTGGTTGTTGTACTTTGTAATAATCACTCTCATGGGAATGTTCATTTTTCTTGCGGGGAAATAATTTTTGGAGAAAATGATTCATGGATGTCACTCCCCCTGTCATTCATAGCACAACTCAAAATTCAACAAATCCATTAAAGTAAATAAGTTTCCATTATTTTCTTCTCATCGTGATTAGTTCGTAACATTATTTGCTAAATTATACTATAAACTGGAACTAAAATATTTGCAAGAATTGAACGTACATATAGGAGATATTAATATCATATCTAAATATGGCACCCCCAACAACAACAACAACATAGAGTGTTACATGGTCATGGTATACCTGAGTCCTTTCCCCATACAATTCGTAGTCCATACAGAGATTTGTTTTTCATCTTGTAAAAAATATATAGGAAATGGGTTCAAGGAATATACCCTAATCACTCAAGACATGTGATCTAAATCCAAAACCTCAGATTTGATATATCTATAGTCATGAAGAATGAAAGGCATATTAACTATTTGATGTGTATGAGAGAAAATATTTGGCTAATATAATCCTCTCCCTCTAGAATAATTTTTATTGGTGGTCATGCTTCCTCAGGCCTTTAGGGGTAATGAGGTCTTTTCCTAGAAATTTTCTATGTTGGTTTATGTTGTTTCAATTTCTAGCAAGAAATCCATGTGCTTAGGGTCTCACTTGGGGGATGTACTCATGATTTTCCTTTGGTATTGGTTCAATATTTACTTTAATAGAGGTAAAATGAAAGCCTATCATGGGTGTCATTTTCTTTTGTTGGTTCTTTGTTATGTGTGATCGCACCAGTGGGTGAAGTAACTTCCCCTCCACACTCTTTTTTATTTTTTTTGCATGGATTCAGTGTCTACATTGTTGGTGTTATATCTTAGGGAGTATCTTATAATGGAAATCACAATATTTTTCATTCAGGCTTATGTAAGTTTAGAGTCTCTTTTTCTTTTTCTTCAAAATTTTCTTTTTGTTTCCTCTTGTAGTTGGATTTTTGTTCGCATGGAGTCCCCTTTATCTTCTTGTTTACTCCTTTACTTTCTCTTGGATGGACTTTAAAACTTCCCTCAGTTGTTATGTTTGGTTTTTATTTCTTAGTCCCCTCTTTCCCCATGTATTAATATTGCGATTTTCTCTATTTCAATGGAATTTTGGGTGGTCCAAGAAAGGTAAATTCCCTTCCTCTTTGTGTTTTCGTTTGGTCTTCTATAATTCTCTTCTTTTTGTCCTCATGAAGAATTAGTCTATTGGATTGGAAGCACTCTCTTTTTCTCTGGGATATACTCCAACCGATTTGATAGCCATGCTTAGAAGGAGTGGTTCAAGAGGACAAAGGGGGCGGAGAAAATATATACCTCACCCAGTGTCTCATGCTCATGCAAGAGTATAACATTCTATTGAAATTTAGTATAATAATACTCCCTCTCATGTCAAGTAAGAGATTGAAGAAGTTGAACAAGGTGCTACAATTGACCATCGTTTATTCTCGTACACTTAGGTTGAGGAACAAATTGGACATTGGGTCCCAGATACAAGTAATGCCAAGACAAGACATACCTAGCATATGAAAAATGTGAATATACTAGTAAATGAAGACTATCATGGGAAAAGAACTAGGTGAGTGGTTAGAGGAGCAGTAAAATATTTTACCTTAGGTAGATGAGATACAATGGAAAATTATAAATTTGGATAAGAAGGTATCTGTGATAGCTAAGAAGCTAGAAAATATATAACTTGTTCATTTGAAGATAAAAAGAATCCACCTGAAATCATTCACGAGGATTCTCCAAATGTTTTTTTTTGTATCCCATGTTAGTTATCAGTATCAGTTTTGTCATATATTTTAGAATAGGAGGCTTTATAGTCTCAAGCATAGGTCAAAGGTGCCAAAACAATGATTACCTATTTGGTTTTATAATTTTGTTGAAAATTTCACATGGTCTAAGACAATTACGTTATGCTATTGGACCATTTATTACAGGTAAAAAAATTTCTCATAAAATTTCATGTATGTGTGTGTGTATCGTAATGAGAATTTCTAGAAAATCATTTCAAAATGCCACCTACAACAATTACACTACATACAATTACTTTGTAAATGCCACAAAAGGGCTAGTTACCACATAGTAGCTACTCTGCCATACTCATATTGATGCCAAAAATAAGCTAAGCATATGTAGCAGATCTAATCTACACATCAAATGCATATGCTCATGGGTCGTCTTAGTAATTATCAATTGGTTACCATCATCAACACAAAATTTGTTTTACTATAATTTAGATAGATTTAAACTACTACTATATAGCGCATAAATTTTCAATTTTTACTTTGATTTAGTTATATTTAAACTAAATTAAGCAGCAACTTTATTACAAAGCAAATCCTCATAGACATGCTCAAACTCAAATTGTAACAATTATTTCTAATTTAATTTAACTATACTTTATTACAAAGAAAATCTTCATAAACATGCTCAAACTCAAATTGCAACATTTCTATAATTACATTAAGCGGCATGTAATAGCTACCCATAAACATTTTCAAGATCACATTGCAACATTACTAGATTTAAATTAAGCGGCAGGTAGTAGCTACCTTGTAGCCTTGTTTAGGTATTAAATCTCGATCAAAGTTGTGACTAGGTTGTAGTCGTTAACTAAAAGCCAAAGTTGTATAGCAAAATTGAAAAAGAGTTGTGGCATCTTGTGAAGTATCAGTCTCAAATCTGGGTTGGAATGAAAATGATATAAAAGTTATATACGTGATGTTAGATAGATATTGAGAGGTTGTATTTATGAAATATAGTTGGTGTTTATACTGATTTAGATTCAATGAAGGGTGAAAATGGAAATAGTCCTTTATGGTTATAATTTTTCAATGATTTTATTAAGTTGGGTTTAAGGTGGTATTTCAAAACTAAAATATTAGTTAAATTTGATGATTTTTACCATTCTAATGTTTTTTATTTATTTATTTTAATATAAAATGTTGAACTTGAAATTTTTGAATATATTGACGATAAAATCACCTTATGATAATTACCAAATTCCATCCCTAATTGTATTTATTAATTCCTCATTGAAATTAGTGATTTGGAAAAATCAATGATGATTGTATGAATACTCTAGCTTTTATATGAAAAATGTAGAGTGAGATAATGCATAAAACGAAAGGATTGGTAGAGGGTATATAAATTGAGAGTTCCATTTACATGATTTTTTTTTTTATTAATTATTTAAATATGATTATGATATTTATTTTATTAATATTTTTCTGAGAATAATTTTTTTTAATATAAATTTTGTACTTTATGTTGATCATAAAATTAAATGAAACAAGTAAAATTATATGAAATAAGTAAAATTATAGATCTACATATTAAAGAATAAATAAATATGTTGAATGTTGTTTATTATTGTGAAACTAGTTAATGATTTAGAAAAATTATGTAAAGTTATTATTTATGTAATTTAAAATTTTTTACAAATGATAGGAAAATTATGTATAGTTATTATTTATGTAATTTCAAAGTTTTTGCAAATGATATTGAATAATTTTTCAAATTTTTTCAATTATCATGCTCAATCTTATTAATTATAATGTATTTTTAGGATGAGCAATTGATCCCAACTTTCAACATGATGAGTTGAATTGAAAAAATGATTTTATAAATAATAAAACAAATTTGAACCCACTTTTATTGCTAAATAGGAATTTAGCAGGATTATAATATTTCAAACAATAATAATATATAAGGTTATTTTGAAGAAATTCATGATTGTTTTACAAGGACTAAAGTTGACATCCCAAGATTTGAAAGGTCTAAACTTAGACATGTTCAAATTCAATTATGAATTAATAGAATGAAGAGGAGCCATGGTAACTGTCCATTTGAAATTTCTATTTCCAAGTACTAAATAGACCCATTTTATAAAAATTGGGATCTATAGTGAACATACTAACATTCTACTTGTAAACTACATGTAAAATCTCAAAATCAAACAAAAAATTGTTATGTCACTTTTATTATTTTTATTGAATAAGTAAAAGACCCTTCAATCTAATTATTCTATTCTCTCATAGCCTTTTTATTACATAGCATACAATGGTCTATTAGTGAGCATGTGAGTTTCAACCTTTTAATTCAAGGTGTGAAATGACATTATGTGAATTAGGATAGAGACAAGTTTTTTTACCCATCCCCAAAAACCCATAATCTCTTTAGGGAATGCATCTTGTATTTATGTTAAATTCTATAACCACCATATAATATGTCCTTATCTCAAAGTTTTGTCTCATACCTTACGTTTTTTATTTCCTCAAATCCAATTTAAAAAAATATCTAGATATTATATATAACCACATATATGTATGTATATCAACCCATGCCCAAAGGCCTATAATTTCTTTAAAAAATGCATCTTGTATTTATATTAGAATCTATAACCACCATACAACATGTCTTTATCTTAAAGTTTTGTAAAATACCTGATTTCTTTTATTTTCTCAAATCCAATTTTAAAAAATATGTAGGTATTATATATATATATATATGTATATACCCACATTAAATATTTATTAATAAATAAATAAATATATCTAGTCTCTTTTTTTTAAGAGAGGAAAATAAACATAGGTAGACGGAAATGTGAATGTCCATTGACTTGATTGTGCATTTTGGGTCTCATGGCAACAATTTTAAACCAACACCACACTTATTATGCCTCTTGAATCTCTTTCATCATGGCAATTTTAAACAAACATGGACCTTGACAGGTGAGGTAAAAATTTATTTAGCCATATCTAATTTATAGCCATATGTAATTTCATTTTTACCTCACTTGTTACCAGTCAAATTGCATGTCTTAAAATTTCCACGAAGAAATCTGGAACAGCTACGAAGAGAAATTCGTTGATAGGCCATACGACCTGGCTCTGGATGGTTGCTTCCTTCTAGAAATCTTGAGGACTCTGGGTGGAGACGAGTTAAAATGGGAAGGTAGTAACTACTATGAACCGATTTTTGAGAGGAGAAAGATTCAATTCACTGGATTTGATATACTGAATGACATTTTGATGCTTGAGAATCAGGTACCCGTCACAGTTCTCCTAAATCTACTCGAATTGGATTTCAACTCGGTCCATACTGCTGAGAAATATCTTTTTGATGTGTTGGTGAAAACTCCAGGGACCAAATTCTACCCTTTTGATTATGAATATGATATGGGAAAATGGTCCTAGACACCACCAGATGAACAAGTTCATCATTTTCTGGGTTTGTTGTACAGACTCATTGTGCTTCCGCCTTCCAATGATGCTGAAGAGCGTGCAATTCAAATCGACAACAACGGAAAAAAATAATCAGGTAAGGACGTCATATATTGCATCTCCCCTATAGTAGAATTAAGTAATGTTGGCATCAAATTTCAGCGATGCAATGGAGGCATCAAGCAAATATATTTTGATCAGAAGAAAGCCACAATTTATCTTCCCCCAATAAATGTCACGGATCACACAGAGGTACTCTTCCGTAACTTAATCACCCTTGAGCTATGCAACGCATCTGTAGATAATTACGTTACGTGTTACTTGAGTTTGATGAACAACTTGATTGACACGGAAAATGATGTGGTAGTGCTAAGAAGGAGTGAAATCATCAAAAACTACCTTGGGAGTGAAACAGAGGTTGCTAAGCTCTTCAACGGTTTATGCAAGGGAGTCTCTCTACCCCCTGAAGATGTCTTCGAAGAAATGCAATATTATGTGATGAAGCACTACAGAAGTAACTTCAAGGTCTGGTTTGCCCAGTTCATTAAAGACTATTTCTCATCCCCTTGGAAATTTCTAGCTCTCTTGGGGGCAATTCTGGCATTGGTGCTCACCTTGGTGCAGACCATCTTCTCCATTAAGTAGTTTTATCTTTCTCCTACTGAATGACTTTTGTAAGGGTTTAGTATAGGGATATTTCTAGTCATTTATATATGATTTCTAGCTCTCTTGGGGGAAATTCTTGCATTGGTGCTCACCTTGGTGCTGACCATGTTCTCCATTGAGTAGTTTTATCTTTTTCCTACTCCTACTGAATGTCTTTTGTAAAAGGAAAGTATGGGGACATTGCTGGTCATTTATATATGATAGGTAGACTTGATTATATGACTTTTTGGTGTAACCTAATTCATTTGGATCGTGTTGTAGCCTTGTTGGGCATTATTCTCGCTATTTAGATGGGTCTTGGTTGGAAAACAGAAAGAAAGACGCATTTATGTGAGCATTTATTCAAGGTATTGAGATGGCTCTCTAGTGTGGAGTGTTTGATAGGGAATTGAATTCTTTGAATCGTTTATTGTTAATTTATGTTAATGATTAATTTCTACGAGTTTACATATATTTAATACCTTATTATATGAGAAATGAGAGACATGAATACTTCTAAGATCTTCCAAAAGTTGGTTTATGTTTGATTTATTGATCCTTGAGGTGGGAAATGTTTAGGTTTTGGGTCTTACAACTCTAGTAATATATTTGGGAGTTTCATTTATTTTACATGTCTTATTCTATGAGGAAGCACTTCATAGATTTTTCAAAACATGCGTTATTAATTATTTGAATTATTTATTGTTGATTAGTGGGTGGGAAATGTTGATGTTGGAATTAACTCCTAACCACCGGCATGAATAAGCAGTGGCAGCAACCCACATTTCATCAATTTTGATTGCAGAGAAGGACAAGCACAAATCCATAGAGCCGGAGGCACTTTCACGCAACCACAGCAAACTGAGTACCATGGCCATCATTTGCACTTATTTCTTCAACCACCGCTTTGACTTACCTTTTTCCTGGAGAGCGTAATCGCAAGCTTTTTGTTTTAAGCTTAAGCCCTTTGGCCATATGTTATTTTACCACTGATGCGATATCTGGCAGGACCCACACTTACCTCCATCGCACTTTGCAAACCATCACAAACCTTTGTTATCCGTTATTTCCTTTGTATTTTATTTATCGCACTTACCGTTGTTTACCACCCGCATTTATCGTACTTCGCATATCTTATCACTTATCGTTTAAGCCCCGCAATGAACCATGCGATGTTGCGATGTGATATCGCAATGCACATCACAATCACAACTTCTTAACTTTACCTTCGGCAGCCCGCATTTATGTTATATGTTTTGCGATGCGATATCGCTGTCACATATCGCAATCGCACAGATTTAAGTTTCCCGTAAAGCGCTCGCAGGCTATGTTATTATGAATGTGATGCGATGGTGCCACGTCACATCGCACATCGCAGTTCGCAAATGTTTAATGGATAGCACCATAATTAAAGTTTGATATCACCGATTTGCACAGATGTGATGTGGACTCAGAACTACATTGAATAATATTTGAGATCCACCCTTTTGTGTTTTGAATGTGTTTTTTATGTGTTTTCGTGTATAAACCATAATACAGTCTGTGTGCCGTTTTAATGAAAGAATGGGTCTTTTGACAGCCCAAGGACGATTGGTTATTGAACGCTCATTCAATAATTGAATTGCATTGAATACCATTAGGCTTTATAGGCTTTGACCATTTTGTATAAGATATATAATTTCATGTTTTATGTAGAAGAGTAGAATGAATTGAAACTCAGAGAAGAGTTGAATAAATTGAAAAAATAGTTCTGCTCCTAAGTTACGATGTCTATCTGTGTGTATGTTTGACTGTTAATTCCGCAGAATTGTGCATTCTCTGTATTGTGGGGGAAGCATCCCTCTGTGTTATTGTTTCGTTCAACATTTCCAACAATTGAGATTTTAATAAATATTAATTTAAGATTAGAAGTAATTAGTTTAATAAATGTTTTAATTTTTTAAATAAAATTGTAAATTATTAGATAAATATATTCAATATTCTAATTTTTTTTTATAGATATTATACCATTCAATTAAAACTGATAGTTTTATATAGTCCCTGCTAACAAAATTTACCCCAAAAAATTTGGCCAAAAGACCAATTCATCTATGTTAAACTACACTCTACGATTATTGCGCCGAGAGGCGCATTCTATAGCCCAGTATGACCCCGATGTGTAAGTATGTCGGAAGCCAAAATAGTATGACCCCGATGTGTAAGTATGTCAGAAGCCAAAATAAAAATAAAAAAATTAAAGAAAATTTAAATAATAAAATCCAAATAATGTCGGCTTAAGTAATAACTTATATAACCATATAAATGAACAAACAAAAATTCATTAAAAACAAATTTAAACAATATAAATCTAAAATATGAAAAGGTTTATGAACTCTCAAAAAATAGATATGGTAAATAAATAAAAATACAAATAAACGCGAGGTATGGTAAATAAACAAAACCTTTTTTTATACTTACACCAAAAGAGATATGGTAAATAAAAAAATATATAAATAAACAAGAGGTATGGTAAATAAATAAAACATATTTTTATACTTAATCAGAGGTATGGTACATAAATAAAAATATAAATAAACTAGAGGTATGATAAATAAATAAACCTCTTTTTATATTTACTCCATAAACCTCTTTATATTTACAAAAACTCAAAAAAGGTTTTTTAGGTGAAGCCTCTCGGCCAAATACCATGGGACAAATACCATGGTCCAAATACCATATTTATAAAAGAGACATGGTAAATAAATAAATATAAAAGAGGTGTAAAGAGGTAAGGTAAATAAATAAAAATATATCAAATAGGACTAGAAATCAACATCTAATTATATATGACGTCTATGGGCCGAATACCATGGACCAGATTATTTCAATACCATGCAAAAAAACATTATTAACCCTAACATTAATATTGAAATAATAATATTATTATTATTATTATTAAATCTAATGTTCATATTAATATATTATAATACTAATATTATTAAATTTAACAAATTTAGATTAATAAAATAATAAATTTGTGATATTATAATATATGTTAATATATCATGATATATATATTAACTCTAGATATATATGGGAGGGAAGAATAAAGACATATGATAGAGGTGGGGAAATTGGGGGAGTGACAAGGGAGAGATGGAGATAAACTAAAGGAGAGGGGAGAGGAAGAATGAAGAGAGAGAGAGAGAGGGAGAGGAGTGACAGAGGTATAGAAGGGTAAGAGAGGGAAATGGAGACATAAAAATGGAGGGGGGAGAGAGAAAGAGAGATGGAGGGAGAAGGAGAGAGGATTGGAGGGTAGAGAGAGAGAGAGAGAGATAAGGTGAAAGGTAGAGGGAGGTAGAAGAGAAAGGGATACAGAGGGAGGATGAGAGGAGGAGGAGAGGAGGGATAGAGAGATGGAGTGGGAGGGGGAGAGAGGGAGGGAAGAAGAAATATATAGAGTGTGAGAAGTGGAGATAGAGGGAGTGAAAAGGGAGAGATGGAGAGTGTGTGTGTACGTTTAGGGGTGAAATAAAGAGACATCGAAGGAGTGATGGATGTTAGTCATCAGTATTTTTACTTGTTAGTGATGACTAGATCCATAACTGAGTTTTCTAGAAGTTGATCTCCATATGTCAATTTGTCATCTAGAAAACCCTCATAAAACTTTTTTCGCCCTCCTACTTTTCAGTCCGCCCATGTCAAGGTTAAACCTCATTATCACTATCCTATCTAGCTTTAGCCCTACTAGTCTGCCCATCAGCTCTAAAAGGACAAACCAAGTCTGTTTCAAAAGCCTCCCCTAAGTTAGGAAGTGGCGCTTTAAGGCATTTTACCCTTGGCAACCATCAAAAGGCCAAAAACCTCCATCTGCTACAGACCAATCATAACAGACCTCCCACTCTGCAAATGAAATTGATCACAGCCCTAAGTCGCGCCACTTACACACCCCTAAGTCTCAGCACTGCATAGACCACAGTCTCAAACTGATTTTAGGTGTTTTGCAGTGTTTTATGGATTTGACAAAGACAGGTTACATGTCATCATCTCAGAAGAAATTTCCTGAATCTACATTTAGAAGAACAGCTGCTTCTCAATGTAAACATGAGCCTGAGATACATCTGCAGGGTAAGGAGTTACTCATCAAAACCTTGCAGCTTCCATTCAGCATGAAATCACAGTAGAAGAAAGACAACACTGTCAAACAGACCAGTAATTTGTCATGGCCAAGAACCTCCTTCATCTACAAGCAGAGGGTTAAGGCGCCTCCTTCATCTACAAGCAGAGGGCAATGGCTAATATTGATTTGAAGAAATTACAAAACTGACTATAAGCACAGGTTTGCTTTTACTAGACAGTGAAACAGTGATTCAAGGTTTCTGAAGGAAAGTGATGATCAAAACAGGGCTAAGATCTGAAATATGCAAGACAAAAGAAAGCAGGGTTTTTTGGTCTTATGTCCTAAGAAAGAAGATAAATTGAAATTTCCAGCATCATCATCATGGCGCATCAAAAAGAGACTCCATTGATCAAAGTTGTCATGACAAAATACCTCTGTAGGGGTGTTAATATGAATAGCTCAAATCAGTCTTGAGCAGGAAAATACTTCAGTAAAAAGGACCTCTGTGTACTCTTATGTTTTTGTTGGGTTGTGGAATATAGCCTATGGTCTCTAGATATACATAGAGGAAAATGATTCAAATGGTATACAGCTCCAGAAATAAACCATCTTGTTGTCATTCAAAGAGCCAGTTGCATCTACAGCCAAGCAACACCTGTCATTTGATTAGATTTACACTGCAGACAAGATTGTATTATAAAAACCCAGAGCAAAAATATATTTGATCTAGTTTGTCTCTTACAAATAGGTATACAAGATCATCATATGCAAAAAGGCACTTTGGTATATTCTCAGCGTCTGGAGAAAACTTCAAAACAAACATAAGCATGTTCCTTCTAAAAAGGTCAAAGGTACCTTATCAATGCCTTTTGAGTAAAGGAAGAAGTGTTGAAAAATTTCCTTTTAAAAATGGGCAGAGGTGGAAAGGTCTGATTAAATGCAGTTACATTTGGCACCCACTGTCAGAAAAAGAACCCAAGGGACACCTAACAGTTACATCTTTTTCACAGTAGAGCTTCTTCCTCCAAAATATCAAAAAGACCTCATATAACTCAAAGTGGCAGTGGATATGGCATATGAAAGGGAATAGCTGGAAAGGGAATTTGAATTTACAGTTGAGTTTTTCCTCCTATGCAAAAGGGTAGTTGCATTCAAAGGACATTATTATAAATCCTCCACATGGTTCAGAGCATTTTTGTTCCGCAAATGCAGATATCAAAAGGGGAAACATTTGTTTATTTCTCATCAAGAAACAGTGGAAGTTTTACAAATCCTAAAAGATATCAGTTTATGTCTTGAATGGAGAATGTTTCAAGTGTTGAAACAAGGGTGGTTTCAAACGAAAAACCCTCACCGATCAATATGAAAAGGACTTCGGCTTTTTCATTTTCAAAAGGGTGAATTAAATGTGGCAAACCATTTCGAAATTCCTCAAAACACCTAACGAAGCCCCCCTTGTTGTTTCTTTGGACCGGAGAAAGAAGATTCAAATAAGTTAACAGAGTTTTTTGGGCTCAGAAGTTGCGCGGCGCGCCTGTATAAACGCGCGGCGCGCCTGTACAAACGCGCGGCGCGTTTGGGCGCACAATTTACAAAGGAAAACACAGGCGCGCGATGTGCCTGTAGGTGCGCGCGGCGCGCCTGTAGGTTTGGGTCGGGGCGACCCGACACGACAACCCGACTATTATTTGTGCGGCGCTCTCTCATGCCAACACGCCGCGCATATGATCAAGCATCCAAAATGCCTCCTAATCGATCCTGAAGCAAACCAAACTCCTCCAAAGTGCCATCATCGTTTTCAAAGGTATTTGACGTGCCACTTGGCTTGTTTAAACATTTGTTGAGTGTTGAAGAAAAGGATGAACTCCATAGTATAAATCACGATGTTCAGTTTTTCTTAAGAAAGAGGTGTTTTATGTTGGAAATTCGAAGTTGCTGTATTATTGTTTTCCCAAGGTGAGCCTAGCAAATTTGGTGCATTTCTACTGATGCCAAAGACCTTGCAGACTGCCCTCAAAACAATATTGAAAGGTAGGGGACAGTGTTTGAAGGAAGAAACATGGTAGTTAAGAAATGAAACAGTGGTCCTATTACCAGCCACAGTAATCATACATGTATAACTTGGCTATTTTTCAAGGTTTTCCTCGGTATGGCGAGAAACAAGGTCATGACTGCCTTCTGACCACAGACAGACCATTAGTGGGTAAAGCAGTTTAAACAAGTTGCAAAGTGTGGTTAGAATCTGTGTGATGAGTAGTAACTGCAAGGGCAGTGCTTTGGATAAGAGGAGATTTTGATTATTTGTCTACTACAAGGATATTCATGCTTGCACCAAAGCACAAAAAGCTTGGTGACCTACCTAACATAGAAAGTCAGTTAACTATGTATGCCTCTTGTATGACTGTGCACTTGTCATTATAAATAATGGCTTTGTGACATACAAAGGGAGCAGTTTTTGGTCAAAGAAGAGCTTTGATTATTTATAATTCCTGTAGTCTTTTTGTCAAACACCCTAGAAACTTTTCAAGCTCTGTCACCTTGTCATATGACCAGTGAATTCTGACTGTGTGTATACCCTCTGGTTGACTGTCTCTATATTTTGAATTTATTGGTTGAGTGGCCTAAACAGAGAGCAGTGTTTTTGAATCAAAGGCTTTTGTTTTTTCCTTCTTCTACAAAGACAAGGGTGCCCTATTACCTCAAATATCAAAGCTGGGTACCTTTACATAGGAAAGTCACTTTGACTGTATTTTTTCTCCTTTGATTGTGTATTCATTATGGATGTTGACTGATTGATATAAAAAGGCTAGAAAGGCATCATTCTGAAGGAAACAAAGGTCTTACACCAAAGAAAAGCATTTTCACACTATCTTTGAAATCACTTGTTGCTTAAATAGCGAAGTTGACAGGATAAGACAAAGTTTGGTTTAAAGAAGGCATTCCAAAGACTTGGAAGCAGTTTGGTGTTTCAAGAGTACATCTAGATCAAGATGCCCCTCTAGGCAATACAACAGGATCAGCATGACAGTGGTAAAGATAAGCAGCAGCAGGAGAAAGAGGAAGAGAGTGCTGAACAGCAACAACTCAGCAGTTTGACTGCAGCATAAGGATGATGATCAAAGACATCAGTTTCTAGAAGAAAAGAAAGAAAAACACCTTTAAACTCGGAGTTTGGGCCCCAGCTTCAGAACATGTTGCCAAAGACCCTTGAGGGTCATACACACCAATTTTGGGCCCATTTTGACAACTTTGGGTTTTTTGGCATTTTTGGGTTTTTGGTCAAAAACTCATAAATTCGCCATTTCATTTTGAGGATTCGTCAAGGGAGGAGAATGGTACCATCGGATGCCATAATTTCATAAGCATGTCCTCGGCAATTTTCAGAGCGTTTGGAGATCATTTTCCCCTTCAAAACAACGAAAAAGGCTCGCATTTTGCACACTCTGCCCGGTCTATCAGCAGACTGTAATTTTCTGGCTTTGTACACACAGGTATAGATTTGGAGGACTTCTGGGCATCGGATTGGAGAAATTTTAGTTGAGCAGGAAAGTAGACACTCGGAGCTTTCCAACGAGCTATCATGAGCCTCGTTTTGACATCAGGAAGGCTGCCAAATGTTTCCGGAAAGTCAGGGGACCTTTTTCTGATATGAATTTGAAGTATTTTTGTAATTTTTGAACCTCAAAAATCTGCTTTTTCCAAATGTGCGTTTAGCTATTTTTACACTTGGAAAATGATGCAAAGTCAATTAAATTCCCCTTTTTAGCAATTTTTAGATATTTTATGAGATATTTTGTTCCTTGGGCTTTGCAAAGCCTCAAGGACAAGTTTAGATATTTATTTTGAACCAATGGCTAGCTAGTTGCCTTGGTTGGTTTTCCTCCTTCTTGGCCTATTTATTCCATGGGCTTCATTGTAAACAGAGGCTGAACTTGAGAAGAGAAGCAATATATTGGTCATATGAGCTTTGGAGAAAATACTTGTGCTATGCTTTTGGATTGCCTCTTGAATGTTCTTGGATGGATGATGAAGGATTGTTGATGGATTCCATGACATGGTAGAATGGTATAGTGTTTCTTGCTTTGTTGTTGTCTTCTAGTTTTCATTCGTGATACATGTTTCTTGCTTGCTATAGATCAGTGGAGAATAAATTTGAGATATGCCCATGGAGGCACCTCAAATTTCCCGAATCTTCATAGCTTTTATGTTTTCTTCTTCCTTAGTTGCACTAAAGAATTCTTAACTGCTCTTTAGTAACTTAAGGATATTGTTGCTAGTTTCATTAATAGTTCTATGCATGTTGAGTAGGATGTATGGTGTGCCCTGCTTACCTATGACTGTCCATAGTTCCATACATGAAACTATCTCTTTGACTGATTAAGATTATCATTTTGTTTGAACCAAGGAGGCCTAGTCCCGATCTAGCCCTTTGCCTAAAAACTATGAAAGCTTGTTTGTCAAAGTGCCCAATAACTTAAAGACTGTGTTTAGGCGTTCCGACATAGTATTTTGAGTTGTTAGTCCTTCTTATGTGTTTTCCCCAAAGCCTGATAGCCATTTCCCAAAGTTAGAGGGTCTTATACTTCTATGCATGGCTGGAATGTTTGTTTCGATGTGTTGATTAGTTTATAGTTACATGTTGCATGATTAAGGGTTTTCTTTACCATGTTTATGTTATCTATTAAACCAGTGATGCTTGAAACTCTTTTTTATTCACAAAATTGATGTCCATTTACTCCATTTTGCCCAAAGATCCTTTCTACCTTGAAATCAAATCGGCCCTTCAGCAGCCTTACATCATCATCTAATAGCTTTCTTGACTTTTTGACCCCATAGCCCAGTTAATCTACATCTTGTTATCTATCTTTATGTCTTTGATCAGTTTCATCCCTCACAACTTAAAAAACAAAAAATCAAAAACTTACTTCATAACTAGCCTAAAATCAGAATACAATAAGCGAAAACACCGATATCTTTTACAGATAATAGAGAGAGCCCTCTCTGAGTCCAGGAAGGCTAGGTCCTCGGGCTCCAAAGCTTGGTTTGATGTTACATCGTCATTTGGCTCACCAATCGGCCAAATCACGGGAACCTAACATAATGGCGATCACGGTGGGACCTTGAGTCAAAACATCCTAGGTATCCCTTAGGAAGTCTCAAAATCTCAGTCAAACTTAGAAGAGTAGAATCTGGTTGTCTCACCATCCTAGCAAAATGATGAATCAACTATAGGACACTCTTCCAAACCTCAAGACTACATAAAATTTAGAAAAACCCCAAAAAACTCCCTTAGATTGGTTTTTGTCAGTACTGGTGGTGGACCATACACATATACCTCAAAACAACTAAAAATCCACCTGGCAACTCCACTAGCCTCCAATAGGCCTTACTACCTTGCTAAATTTTAGAATACCATCTAATTTATCCACCTCATCGCCAACCTAACATAATGGCGATCACGGTGGGACACTGAGTAACAAAAAAATTAGTTCCCTCATCTTTAGAGACTTTTGAGAATACTAGCTGATTGACTTATCCCACTGCTCACTAACATAGTGACACTCACAGTAGGACCTTCCGAGTTAGTGACAATCTAACTACACCTTAGTAACTCCTGAAGTCTCAATCAAGTTTAGTAAACTTAGATATTGTCTGTAGAGTAGAAAATAGCTTTTTCACCATCTTAGCAAAATGATGAGTCAGTTATAGGAAACTCTTCCAAACCTCGTAGGCACATAAAACTCAAAAAACCCCAAAAAACTCCCTTAGATTGGTTTTTCTGTCAATGTTGGTGGTGGACCATACACACATATCTCAAAACAACCAAGTTCCACTTGGTGACTCCACTAGCCTCCAGTAGGCCTTAATATTTTACCGAACTCTAGGTTACTACCCGATCAACCTATCCCATCGCTCACTAACATAGCGGGAGATGGTGGGACATTGAGTACATGACGGTCTAGCAAACTCTTATAGACTCTTTAGTCCTTTAGATACTTAAACAAGCAAGCAGTCCATAAGATCATTTAGAGTAAACTCTTTTTGTTATCGCCACCCTAGCAAAGTGTTGAAACAAATTTAGAAAACTTTAAACCATAGATTGCATATAAAACTCAGAAAATCCAAAATATTTCCAGACTGGCTTTACTTTAGTTACTGGTGGTGGACCATAGCTAAATATTTTCAAAAACAAACAAGTTCCACCTGGCGACTCCACTAGCCTCCAGTAGGCCTTTTTCCCCACTAGTCCTTATAAAGACTCCTAGGAATGCAGTAAGTAAACCCAAACATCCTGATGGAGGAAGACATGGTTCAACACCTGAGGACACAAAGGAGATATGCTCCGATGAGCAGAGAACATATCCCTGGTTTCCCACACAAAATGGCAACAGATGTAAATTGGTTCGAAGACCTACCTGTCTTTCGAAATGAAAATATTGAAAACCCATTTTTGCACCTCATCAAATTTCATATGCATGTATGTAGCTTAAAGGTTGAATGGCATGAGGACTGCCTTATGAAAATGTTCATGGGTACATTAGAAGAAGAGGCAAGAGAATGGTATGAAAACCTAGAACCTCGTACCTTGTTTTCTTTGAAGGATTTCCACAAAATATTTTGTAAACGCTATATAGGGCATTGTCCATCTTTATCATTGGCTGAAAATTGTTGTGATCACTCTGAAAACCTCATACAACACATTGTAAACATTGAAGAACACTACGGAAATTGGCATCCTGAGGAGTTTTTAGAGGAGGTCCATAATTTTCTTACCCAAGCCAACAATCAAGATGACCAAGAAGAGTTGATCCTAGATGAAATCCATCAAGAAATAAGAGAGGATCCACAAGAACTCTTTGAAAAGGTTGAAACAGATAACAATCCATCTGCCCTTTCATATAAAATACAAGAGGACATTCAGCCACAAGATAAACTTCCACAAAAGATGGAAAGAAATTGTTGCCCCATCCAAAGAAAACAGAAAATACCTTCTCCCTTAACTGAACAGGAAATAAATCAAATAATAAACACGCAGACAGCCTCTGAAACTTCATGTAACCAAAACTTCGCTGATTTTTCTCTTTTAAACCCTGCATATCATAAATCAGAAAATAGATTTGTAAATCAAGTTGATGAAAAGCAAGTTGATTGTCCAATATACATGGCTGGTGACATTACTTATGTTAATGATTCTCAAATGTTTGATCAATATTTTGATGATTATGATTTCCAAACAGAAGCTAACCTTGAAGAAGACTCAGTTTTTTATTTTCGGGAAGAAGCTCAGTCTCATAAACCTGAGAAAAGTGAGCAGCCATTACAGGTCATCTACAACACCAATGAGGAAAGCCTTGAGAGTTCAAAAGCAAGTGAAGAATCTTGGACTCTTTGCTCTACTTCACTTCAGTCCGTCAAATATAGCATTCACATAATTGGAAATCAACTGTTTTTCAGCTTTGATGATGAGGTTGAGGAAGATGGTGAAATTCTCGAGCATGTTGTAAATGAGGATCCTTTGCCTGAAATGGTTGAGGAAATCATTTTGGACATAGAATCTTCCTTAACTCCAGATTTGCGGCCACCAAGTTCTATTGAGTTACAAATTGCAGATGAAGAAAAAGAGGTTGATAAACACATAAGAGTTTTCACATTGTCCTTTCAAGATACTTTAAGGTCAAAGTGTATCCCTGCTCACCAAACTGATAACCTCCACACAGTTTTCAGTCCACTTAATCAGAACACATCAGCTTGGAATGAAAACTACACTGCAATATATGATGAGTCTGACAGTTCCAGTAATTATGAGCAAGGGGAAGAGTTGCTTTATCAAGGGGGTCCCAAATATAGCCAAGTGGAAGAAAGAGTGGTCCTGAATGAAACCCATATATCAAATCCTCTAGATCAGGTATTATTCCAAGATCCATTTGTTGTTTTCCTTGAGAAATCTGAAGGAGTAGTGGGTTCTATCATGAACAAGTTGCCGCCAAGAATAAGAAAAAACTTAAGCACTACTGTCCAGAAACAAACCAAGTGGGAGTGGCCTTTTCAGAATTTCTGCATCATGAAAAAACTAAACTAGAATCCCCCCTGTGATCATCTACTTGACTGGTTGCATTGGAAAGAAGAGTTCACCAAATATATGTTGTGTACAGTTTAGATTAGGATAGAAAGACAGCAGTAGAAAATGAGCTCAGTCTTGTGAGCACCTTTTCATTTGTAGTTTGTTTGAAGAAAAAGGGAAAATGCAGAAAATACAAAAACAGTAAACAGTAGAAAAAGAGGGCAGTTTCTAAAAAGCAATGGTCAAAGCCCCATGTTCCAAAAAATATTCCTTCGGAAAGCGAGCAAGTCTAAGTGCCGCTACTTGTACTTCAATGTCCTGTTCCGCTATCTAGCCTAATCATAGCTGAGCATGTTTAAATTTATTTGCTGATAAGTTAGTGAGTGAAAAAGATGGTCAACATTGTGTAAGATTGACTTATCACAGAATATAGATTAGGGAGAGATTTTGGTTCCACATGCCTAAAACAGAACCAAAGAGAGAAGTTAGGGATGAAAAATACATTGTACATCTTAGCCCCGCTTGTCTAGTTTTCCTTTTGTTGCAAAATAATATTTGTGTGAAGCTTGTCTTTATGCCGCAAATACATGACAAATCAGATTGTCTAATCCTGATTTGATCATCTTTTAAATTTCCTGTTTTAGATTAGAGAACAAAATCCTGTCAAACTGCTTAATCTTGACAGTCGATCTAGCATAGGTAGAGTAATGAAGGAGTTCATCAGTTTAATTTGAACTCCCAGCAGATATAAGAGTAGAAATAGATAGGTTCATTTTGCAAAAAGAAAAGTATACATTGTCAAAAGGCTGCTAGTTCAAATGCGCCAAAGAGAAGAAAAAATGTTAGGAAAGATAGTGGGGTAGGTAGAAGTATCATTGATGTTAACCATGCTGTCACTTTTCAGAAATAACATCAAAGAAAGGTGAAATTTTGCGCCAATGGGTAAGGCACTGGTCTTCATAAGCCAAAGATCTGAATTCTGGACACCTCCTGACGAGGAGCTGCCCTCCCCAAATGGAGCCACTGTTAGTCATCAATATGTTTACTTGTTAGTGATGACTAGATCCATCGCTGAGTTTTCTAGAAGCTGATCTCCATATGTCAATTTGTCATCTAGAAAACCCTCATAAAACTTTTTTCGCCCTCCTACTTTTCAGTCATCTGCTACAGACCAATCATAACAGACCTCCCACTCTACAAATGAAATTGATCACAGCCCTAAGTCGCGCCACTTACACACCCCTAAGTCTCAGCACTGCATAGACCACAGTCTCAAGCTGATTTTAGGTGTTTTACAATGTTTTATGGATTTTACAAAGACAGGAAACATGTCATCATCTCAGAAGAAATTTCTTGAATCTACATTTAGAAGAACAGCTGCTTCTCAATGTAAACATGAGCCTGAGATACATCTGCAGGGTAAGGAGTTACTCATCAAAACCTTGCAGCTTCCATTCAGCATGAAATCACAGTAGAAGAAAGACAACACTGTCAAACAGACCAGTAATTTGTCATGGCCAAGAACCTCCTTCATCTACAAGCAGAGGGTTAAGGCGCCTCCTTCATCTACAAGCATAGGGCAATGGCTAATATTGATTTGAAGAAATTACAAAACTGACTATAAGCACAGGTTTGCTTTTACTAGACAATGAAACAGTGATTCAAGGTTTCTGAAGGAAAGTGATGATCAAAACAGGGCTAAGATCTGAAATATGCAAGACAAAAGAAAGCAGGGTTTTTTGGTCTTATGTCCTAAGAAAGAAGATAAATTGAAATTGCCAGCATCATCATCATGGCGCATCAAAAAGAGACTCCATTGATCAAAGCTGTCATGAAAAAATACCTCTGCAGGGGTGTTAATATGAATAGCTCAAATCAGTCTTGAGCAGGAAAATACTTCAGTAAAAAGGACCTCTGTGTACTCTTATGTTTTTGTTGGGTTGTGGAATATAGCCTATGGTCTCTAGATATACATAGAGGAAAATGATGCAAATGGTATACAGCTCCAGAAATAAACCATCTTGTTGTCATTCAAAGAGCCAGTTGCATCTACAGCCAAGCAACACCTGTCATTTGATTAGATTTACACTGCAGACAAGATTGTATTATAAAAACCCAGAGCAAAAATATATTTGATCTAGTTTGTCTCTTACAAATAGGTATACAAGATCATCATATGCAAAAAGGCACTTTGGTATATTCTCAGCTTCTGGAGAAAACTTCAAAACAAACATAAGCATGTTCCTTCTAAAAAGGTCAAAGGTACCTTATCAATTCCTTTTGAGTAAAGGAAGAAGTGTTGAAAAATTTCCTTTTAAAAATGGGCAGAGGTGGAAAGGTCTGATTAAATGCAGTTACATTTGGCACCCATTGTCAGAAAAAGAACCCAAGGGACACCTAACAGTTACATCTTTTTCACAGTAGAGCTTCTTCCTCGAAAATATCAAAAAGACCTCATATAACTCAAAGTGGCAGTGGATAGGTCATATGAAAGGGAATAGCTGGAAAGCGAATTTGAATTTACAGTTGAGTTTTTCCTCCTATGCAAAAGGGTAGTTGCATTCAAAGGAAATTATTATAAATCCTCCACATGGTTCAGAGCATTTTTGTTCCGCAAATGCAGATATCAAAAGGGGAAACATTTGTTCATTTCTCATCGAGAAACAGTGGAAGTTTTACAAATCCTAAAAGATATCAGTTTATGTCTTGAATGGAGAATGTTTCAAGTGTTGAAACAAGGGTGGTTTCAAACGAAAAACCCTCACCGATCAATATGAAAAGGACTTCGGCTTTTTCATTTTCAAAAGGGTGAATTAAATGTGGCAAACCATTTCGAAATTCCTCAAAACACCTAACGAAGCCCCCCTTGTTGTTTCTTTGGACCGGAGAAAGAAGATTCAAATAAGTTAACAGAGTTTTTTGGGCTCAGAAGTTGCGCGGCGCGCCTGTACAAACGCGCGGCGCGTTTGGGCGCACAATTTACAAAGGAAAACACAGGCACGCGACGCGCCTGTAGGTGCGCGCGGTGCGCCTGTAGGTTTGGGTCGGGTCGGCCCGACACGACAACCCGACTATTATTTGCGCGGCGCTCTCTCATGCCAACACACCGCGCATATGATCAAGCATCCAAAATGCCTCCTAATCGATCCTGAAGCAAACCAAACTCCTCCAAAGCGCCATCATCGTTTTCAAAGGTATTTGACGTGCCACTTGGCTTGTTTAAACATTTGTTGAGTGTTGAAGAAAAGGATGAACTCCATAGTATAAATCACGATGTTCAGTTTTTCTTAAGAAAGAGGTGTTTTATGTTGGAAATTCGAAGTTGCTGTATTATTGTTTTCCCAAGGTGAGCCTAGCAAATTTGGTGCATTTCTACTGATGCCAAAGACCTTGCAGACTGCCCTCAAAACAATATTGAAAGGTAGGGGACAGTGTTTGAAGGAAGAAACATGGTAGTTAAGAAATGAAACAGTGGTCCTATTACCAGCCACAGTAATCATACATGTATAACTTGGCTATTTTTCAAGGTTTTCCTCGGTATGGCGAGAAACAAGGTCATGACTGCCTTCTGACCACAGACAGACCATTAGTGGGTAAAGCAGTTTAAACAAGTTGCAAAGTGTGGTTAGAATCTGTGTGATGAGTAGTAACTGCAAGGGCAGTGCTTTGGATAAGAGGAGATTTTGATTATTTGTCTACTACAAGGATATTCATGCTTGCACCAAAGCACAAAAATCTTGGTGACCTACCTAACATAGAAAGTCAGTTAACTATGTATGCCTCTTGTATGACTGTGCACTTGTCATTATAAATAATGGCTTTGTGACATACAAAGGGAGCAGTTTTTGGTCAAAGAAGAGCTTTGATTATTTATAATTCCTGTAGTCTTTTTGTCAAACACCCTAGAAACTTTTCAAGCTCTGTCACCTTGTCATATGACCAGTGAATTCTGACTGTGTGTATACCCTCTGGTTGACTGTCTCTATATTTTGAATTTATTGGTTGAGTGGCCTAAACAGAGAGCAGTGTTTTTGAATCAAAGGCTTTTGTTTTTTCCTTCTTCTACAAAGACAAGGGTGCCCTATTACCTCAAATATCAAAGCTGGGTACCTTTACATAGGAAAGTCACTTTGACTGTATTTTTTCTCCTTTGATTGTGTATTCATTATGGATGTTGACTGATTGATATAAAAAGGCTAGAAAGGCATCATTCTGAAGGAAACAAAGGTCTTACACCAAAGAAAAGCATTTTCACACTATCTTTGAAATCACTTGTTGCTTAAATAGCGAAGTTGACAGGATAAGACAAAGTTTGGTTTAAAGAAGGCATTCCAAAGACTTGGAAGCAGTTTGGTGTTTCAAGAGTACATCTAGATCAAGATGCCCCTCTAGGCAATACAAAAGGATCAGCATGACAGTGGTAAAGATAAGCAGCAGCAGGAGAAAGAGGAAGAGAGTGCTGAACAGCAACAACTCAGCAGTTTGACAGTAGCATAAGGATGATGATCAAAGACAACAGTTTCTAGAAGAAAAGAAAGAAAAACACCTTTAAACTCGGAGTTTGGGCCCCAGCTTCAGAACATGTTGCCAAAGACCCTTGAGGGTCATACACACCAATTTTGGGCCCATATTGACAACTTTGGGTTTTTTGGCATTTTTGGGTTTTTGGTCAAAAACTCATAAATTCGCCATTTCATTTTGAGGATTCGTCAAGGGATGAGAATGGTACCATCGGATGCCATAATTTCATAAGCATGTCCTCGGCAATTTTCAGAGCGTTTGGAGATCATTTTCCCCTTCAAAACAACGAAAAAGGCTCGCATTTTGCACACTCTGCCCGGTCTATCAGCAGACTGTAATTTTCTGGCTTTGTACACACAGGTATAGATTTGGAGGACTTCTGGGCATCGGATTGGAGAAATTTTAGTTGAGCAGGAAAGTAGACACTCGGAGCTTTCCAACGAGCTATCATGAGCCTCGTTTTGACATCAGGAAGGCTGCCAAATGTTTCCGGAAAGTCAGGGGACCTTTTTCTGATATGAATTTGAAGTATTTTTGTAATTTTTGAACCTCAAAAATCTGCTTTTTCCAAATGTGCGTTTAGCTATTTTTACACTTGGAAAATGATGCAAAGTCAATTAAATTCCCCTTTTTAGCAATTTTTAGATATTTTATGAGATATTTTGTTCCTTGGGCTTTGCAAAGCCTCAAGGACAAGTTTAGATATTTATTTTGAACCAATGGCTAGCTAGTTGCCTTGGTTGGTTTTCCTCCTTCTTGGCCTATTTATTCCATGGGCTTCATTGTAAACAGAGGCTGAACTTGAGAAGAGAAGCAATATATTGGTCATATGAGCTTTGGAGAAAATACTTGTGCTATGCTTTTGGATTGCCTCTTGAATGTTCTTGGATGGATGATGAAGGATTGTTGATGGATTCCATGACATGGTAGAATGGTATAGTGTCTCTTGCTTTGTTGTTGTCTTCTAGTTTTCATTCATAATACATGTTTCTTGCTTGCTATAGATCAGTAGAGAACAAATTTGAGATATGCCCATGGAGGCACCTCAAAATTCCTGAATCTTCATAGCTTTTATGTTTTCTTCTTCCTTAGTTGCATTAAAGAATTCTTAACTGCTCTTTAATAACTTGAGGATATTGTTGCTAGTTTCATTAATAGTACTATGCATGTTGAGTAGGATGTATGGTGTGCCCTGCTTACCTATGACTGTCCATAGTTCCATACATGAAGCTATCTCTTTGACTGATTAAGATTATCATTTTGTTTGAACCAAGGAGGCCTAGTCTCGATCTAGCCCTTTGCCTAAAACTATGAAAGCTTGTTTGTCAAAGTGCCCAATAACTTAAAGACTGTGTTTAGGCGTTCCGGCATAGTATTTTGAGTTGTTAGTCCTTCTTATGTGTTTTCCCCAAAGTCTGATAGCCATTTCCCAAAGTTAGAGGGTCTTATACTTCTATGCATGGCTGGAATGTTTGTTTCGATGTGTTAATTAGTTTATAGTTACATGTTGCATGATTAAGGATTTTCTTTACCATGTTTATGTTATCTATTAAACCAGTGATGCTTGAAACTCTTTGTTATTCACAAACTTGATGTCCATTTACTCCATTTTGCCCAAAGATCCTTTCTACCTTGAAATCAAATCGGCCCTTCAGCAGCCTTACATCATCATCTAATAGCTTTCTTGACTTTTTGACCCCATAGCCCAGTTAATCTACATCTTGTTATCTATTTTTATGTCTTTGATCAGTTTCATCCCTCACAACTTAAAAAACAAAAAATCAAAAACTTACTTCATAACTAGCCTAAAATCAGAATACAATAAGCGAAAACACCGATATCTTTTACAGATAATAGAGAGAGCCCTCTCTGAGTCCAGGAAGGCTAGGTCCTCGGGCTCCAAAGCTTGGTTTGATGTTACATCGTCATTTGGCTCACCAATCGGCCAAATCACGGGAACCTATGATGTCCATTTACTCCATTTTGCCCAAAGATCCTTTCTACCTTAAATCAAATCGGCCCTACAGCAGCCTTGCATCATCATCTCATAGCTCCCTTGATCTTTTTGACCCCATAGCCCAGTTGATCTAACTTCTTGTTACCCATTTTATGTCTTTGATCAGTTTTATCCCTCACAAACTTAAAAAACCAAAAAATCAAAAACTCACTTCATAACTAGCCTAATATCAGAACACTGTAAGCAAACACACCGATATCTTTTACACGTATAGAGAGAGCCCTCTCTGAGTCCAAGAAGGGTAGGTCCTTGGGCTCCAAAGCTTGGTTTGATGTTACATCGTCATTTGGCTCACCAATCGGCCAAATCACGGGACCTAACGAAGCTTGTATGTGATGGTTACTGCACAGACTCTCCCTCAGTGCAAGAACAACAGTAGAATGCCAAGGAAAAATGTGTGATATATAAAAATTTTCATAACAAGGATCTTGATTTAATAATGGATCTAACCTCTGTAGAGGAAATCTGGGACAGATTGCATTTCATGCATGAAGGAGACACTAGTGGATGCATTGTTAAGAAGGAGAAGAGAATCAAGAAGAAGAAAAATTCACATCAAAAGGAAAATGTTCAATCAAATGAGATACCTTCCAAGGTGAATGGATGTGAGTACCATGAAGAAATTACAATTGAGGAAAAAGCCAAACTTGACACAGCCTTGACTGAAATAGAAAGATTGAAGAATGAAAACAAAGACCTTAAGACATTGGTGCAAATATGTGATGAGAGAGAATATGAAGATAAGAAAGAAATTGTTGACCTAAAGACACAACTTGAAGAAGTAAGGAAAGTAGAAGACACTCTGTTGCAACAAATGAGAGATAAAATTCAGGAATGTGGGAATTTGGAAGAAGAATTAGTGTGCCTGAGAAAGAAATTAGAAAAATCACAAAGATAATTATTAATGAATACTCCTCTAATGACTAGCTTTGGACAGTTGGACAAGATTCTAAATGCTCAAAGGTCTCCTCTCATAAAGGTTGGGATAGGATATGAAGGAGAAACCAGTAAGTCCAAGGTAGAAGATAACAAGAATATCATTTTTTTAAAAGTTGTAAAGGATAATGTAGCAACTCAAAATATTCCTACAGAAGTAGAAGCCATCAAGAACATGATTTGTAAAGAAACAAACAGAAACAAGCAGCAACATGAAAGGAAAGAGAATGAGAGGATGAAACAGTCAGCTGAAAAAGGGTCATACACTCTTGAATATGAATTGAATAAATTTGGAAGATGTAAAATAAGGTTCTTTCCTCCTATGAGAAGTATCACTTGTTTTTCCTGCCACAAACCTCGAAATATTGCAACATATTGTAAGACAAAGAAAATCTAGTCCAACTAGCAAAGGATGCAGAAAATGAGAAGAACCCCTCAAGCAAGAAAATGGAAAGGACAACCACTCACCAGGTACATAAATCATTTCCATGGCTATTGTTATGCATGAAATGAATTTAGACATAAATCTGTTGAATGTAAATTGTGTTAAAAAGGGGGAACAAAATATTATACATCATCTCAAACGTACCTTGGTAAAATAAGATGTTATACTATGTCCCAGCTAGAATCTTTCACAGGCTGAAGAAGGCAAAACTCGAGGCAGCATCAAACCAAGCTCAGCCTCGTAGCTAGCCCTATGAGGACAGGAGAGGGCTCTCTCCGGGTCAAACTCAGTGAAAGATGTCCAATAGGATCTGAGATGACCTAAATGAAACACTGATATTGATTTTAGGCTAGTAAATTGATATAAAAGGGTTTTTTGATAAATGATGGGTTTCTGGGCTGTGTGGGGCAAAGACAGCAAGAGCAGAGATTAAATGAAAAACGCAGATTATCTCCTGAGGCAAGATAAGCATGAAGTTTAACAATCAAATTGGAATTATATGGAGTGAAAGACCGCTGCGAGGTTGACAAGGGAAATAGTTGAATCCTTATCAAACTGAAGAAAACATAGAAAATGAATACCTCCCAAGGCAGAGCAGTAAACTGGATTCTATCTTTCTCACTTAAAAGTATTCAATAGAAAATGATTATGAAATGAAATGTAAAACATTACAAGCTACATATGAAACATAAGAAAAAACAAAATGCTAAATCCACACCACAAGAATCTCAGGAGTCAGAGCTGTATTTTTTCATTAAATCCCTGTCAAAAACTGTACAATGAAACTCTGCTCTCTCTTCCACATACCTCTCAGAACTCTCCTTCCTATTACAAATCATTTTTCATACAATAAATAAGCTCAAGAAAACAGATCGACCCAAAAAAAGGGCGCTGTTTCACCTGAAATTACAAAAATAGAAAAGAGTGATTCATCTATTCTAAAAACAGAATAGCGTTCCCCTATTCCACTTTGATTCCTCAAACATAGGAATAAAAATTAAGAAAGTATAAAACAATTCTATCGTAACAATATGACAAATTAATTTGCAATTAAAACTCCAAACTATTTCGAGAACCATGAGAAATAGTTGTTGAAAACCGAAATTTAGTGAATGTTGGCCAAGTGGATTAATATCCGTGTATCTGCTCCTTTAAGTGTGGAATCCATATTCCACAAAATCTGCCTTTTGACTACCTCCTTGCACATCGTTGTGGTAGTCTCATCTCCCAGATCAACTTTCCTGCTTACTTCACTGGCCCCAAAAATCATCATGCCCACGAAACCTCCATACCAAGTCCTTGAAGAAAAGCACAATTGAAATCTTGCCACAATTTTCACAGCCACAGACCTTGAAAAGTCTACGCCAAAGTCTTTAACGGATGACTCATTTTTCTTGAATGTTTATACATCAATTGCATGCAACGTATCTAACTTGAAGCCACGAATCAATTTCCTGTGTTAAGATCTGCACTTTTCTGTAATTCTTGAACCGGCTGTCTTAGCTTTTCTGCTTGCTCTGATCCCTCTGTGAGCTGAAACTGCCTTTCCTTTCCTCCCAGTATCTCCAGGGATAACATCTGAATCGTTGAGTGGAGATTTTAAACTGCTGCATTCAATTTCTCCAACTCTTTCAGAACTGTAACAGGGCCCAGGGCGACCCCTCCCCTGATTTTTTCATTCACGTCTTGTTGCAACGCCATAAACGAAACAGACCACAAAAACTAATCAAGAATGCTTAAGTCCACCAATGGACCAGAAGAAGCCTCAAAGACAGATACAAGTACACTGCAAATAAATATAGTTGTTGCCTTTACCCCATATATAGCTCTCAATAGAACTCTGCTCTTGGCCGAGGATTTCATCTTCCTTAGGTGAAGACTTTTACACATACCCTCTAACATGGCAGCACAATTCTCAATTTTTCTATTGGTTTGGGACTCACCATTTTTCTCCTCGGCTTTTGTTTCTCCCAAAAATTCTCCCAGATGATCTTTGGCATGAAATAGCTTGTCAGATGATAGTATTCCATCAGTGAAATTCAGCAAATGCAATACATACTGGACTATAAGATGGCGGTGATCGGGACGTGAGATTTCAGCATTCAATGCAATACAAATATCAAGCAGATTTACGGTGTCATCCAGATATTCATCAATCCATTTTTTATCCCATTTTGCTATAGGAAACTGGATATCCACGACTAAGGATCTCAGATCACTATTCAGTGTGAACAAGATTTCCATAGCATGTCGCATCCATATCAGATCTATAAAATCCTTTGGCTTATTCAGCTTGAGATGCTCTAATCTTTGTAATAAAGCAGTCTCGAAACCTTTCAATATCTGATTAAGCCTTGCAGAAGAATTGAAAGATCGCTTACGAATAAACATTCTAAAAGGATTTCCAAAGAACAAGGACACTGAATGGCCATCATGCGGGCGACTCATGGTCAGATGAAGGCCTGACGCCTCTAACAGTTGAAGAGCTATAAAGGCACCAATATGCAGAAAAGATCCTACTTAAAAATGTGTTGGAACCGATATTCCTCACAGGATGAACGAAAGGTTCGAAAGCAAATATCAGTCTTTTCAGTTTTAAAATCGAGTTAGTTTTGGTCAAGTTTCAGTCGCTTTTCAGTCAAGTTTGCAGTCAATAAATGTCTCGAAAGTTTTGTTTTATTTGTTGCAATAATGACTCCATCGCCCAATGGATGAAGGCACTGTCTAACTCCCCCAGAGATCTGTCGTTCTTGGCATCTCCATGGAGCCACCATCCCCATTGGAGCCAATGTTAGAGTCGGTCCTTACAGCCCTCCGTCAGAGATCATTTCGCTTTTTGCATATTCATTCTTAGGTGTCTCGCTTGTTCCACTTCGTTGCATTTCGCTAGGAGCATGCCACTGACTGACGAGGGGGTCTGGTTGTCATGTGTTTCCTCATGCTTGTACCTACAGGGCTATTTAAAAATTCCTCAAAAATTACTGAAGTTCATCGTCATTTCATTCATGGTCATTAAATATCAGTTTCATTAAAAAGAGTCTTTAGTCCTAGAGTCTAGGGTTTTCGAGTCCTGTGCATACATGTCATAAAGCCCGCAGGCCATGAGGTTGGTTTCGCAAGTTTTGATTTTACATTTTTATCATCAAAAGCATTTGAAGACATTTCTAGTCCAAAACTCTGTTTTGGAACTAGAAATTGTCTTATTTCATTTTTGTAATAATTGTATTTATTTCATTATCAGAAAGCTTCAGTGCAAGCCTCTGATCTTTTCCAAAGCCACAGTGCCGCATCCCTGCAAAAGACAACAAGCATTTTCAGTCCAAAATTCAGAAAAGCCAAAGCAAAGCATTGTATTAATAGATCAAATGTCAAAATGCCAAAAACATTATAAAGTGGGTTATCAAACAAATTTGAAAAACAATCTGATTTGATGAGATATTTATTTCATATATAAACATGGCAAACAATCTCATTTGCAAGAGATCCGCAAGGCAGAGGTTGAAGTCGAGTTCTTGAAGGCCGAACACAAGTTTTCATAACCGTGGACAGCGTTTGGAGGTGTGCGCTACCCACTTGAGGTGCGCGCTACCCACTTGGTGCGCGCTACCCATTGGGCAGGGGCGCTACCCACTTAAAATTTTGGCTGAATTTTCAACTTCCAGCTCAGAATTTCGGCCAGTTGGGACCAGTTTTGCTTGTGGATGAAATTTTTGGGTTTTCATGATGTAAATTGATGGTTGACATGTAAATTTGGCTCATTTTTACCTATTCTAAAAGATTCACTCTCAAAAAAGTGAAAATCATGTAAATGAATCAGTTTCCACTCTTTTAGAGGCAAGTTGTTAGCTGCCTAGATTTTAGCTCCTTGATTATAATTTGTTGGAACTGCTCCTAGAAGGAGGATTTCGACCCCTAGAGGTGGGGGGAGGGGTTAGAGTGATCTATATATTGTAATTTCTGAGACATTCTACAGGTTGGACTCTTGGGAAACTTTTGGCACTATTGTACATATTTTTTCATATTTTGGCTAAGGAAAGATCAGAGGTTTTGCGGCACCTGTTGGGATTCTTGTGGCTTTCTGTTCTTAATGGTGTTTTCTCTCAGTTTATTGTAAGTTCCTTCATGTTTAATGTATGCCATTTATCACTTATGCTTCTTAAATTAAATGAATGAGTAGATGAGGTTGAATCCATTGTTCACAGTGCTCTGCCTTTGAATTCATTTAATTTTACATGTTTTCGCCTGTTTGAGAAGGATCCATGTTCATCCTTGCCCTTTTCAACTCCCATTCGTTCTGATCCCTCCATATATCCAATCAAGAGCATTAAGACTATTGCCTACCTCGCCCCAACTCGAAATCTGCAAAGATCTGACCTTATCCCCGGACCCAAAATTATTTTTTCCCATTTCTCCAACGAAAACCCAAAAATCAAAATCAAACATTCCTATCTCTTTACTAGCCTAAAATCCGTATTCATTGTTCATTATAAGTCATCTCAGCCCCTCTGAAAACCTTTTGCCGAGATAGACCCGGAGAGAGCCCTCTCCTGTCCTCGTAGGGCTAGCTACGAGGCTGAGCGTGGTTTGATGTAGCCTTGAGTTTTACCTTATTTGGCCCAGTGGGTGGCGCTAACATTATGTCTGCCTCAAGCTTGGCCATAAAGCAAAAAGGCATGTGCCATATATACATTAAAGAACTCTAGACAGATGATGGAACCTAAAAAAATCAAACAAAAATATGAATAAAAAAGAAGTGCAGACATTATGAAGAACCCCAATAAAGTATGGAAGGAAAAGAGAAAGGGGGAGCCTATTACCTCAATAACATAATTAATCCATCATAGTCTCAGGGGGAGCTGCTCTAGGAAGCAACACAAATATCCAACCAGTGATAGATATGAAGCAACATCCCAGGGGGAGAGGAGTTCATAAATAGTCCCCACAAAAGCAGTATAAGAAGAGCTCCATGAAATAACAACAGCTAAAAGGTCTGGAAGGAAAAGGAAAATTTCTCTAACTGAGAACTATAGAGGAAGAAGAATACCTTAAGCATTCAATAGCCAACAAGTTAATGGAAGAAGAGAAGGCAGCAAGCAGTCATGATCGTAGAGGGAACATCGGCCATGAACATGCAAGCTAAGAAGACATCAACACATTCATTGATGAATGGTTAAAATCACAAAAAATTATGTTTCGAGCTACAGAACTGGAAAGACCCATAAAGGATGATCACATTGTGCATCATACTGCTAGAATTAACAATGAATCATAGTAAGAAGGATGAGTAAGAGAAGTGCCTATCATCATTATGTCATTACATCATTCATATATGAAAAGTCCCCTTGGAGGAATGCAGTTAAGTGAGTGATAAATCTCTGAGTCATCTGCCCATGAAGATTCCAAGTAAAGAAATTGAAGATGTCTTCCCGAAGGTCATTATGTTAGAATAGTTGAATTGAATATAAAGTAGCAATGATTCTGGAACAGCTCTAGAAAGGAAAATGCAGTGAAATTCCTTTGAATAGAATGACAGATTAAGAAAAATGGTTAATGATGCCAAGATCAAATTCAGTATATTGATGATTGTTGGTATGAACAGTGGAAAGATCAATAGTAGAAACTATGGGTTCATGTTCAAGCTAAAGTGAAATCTCTGCATAAGTTATCAAAGTAGTATCAATTGGTATTTGGTACAAGCAACATGCCTATCAACAGAATACCAGGTGTTATCAGTGGAGCAGCAGTATGGTACAGGTACTTGGGATCAAAGGATTATGGCAAAAGTACATCAAGTTAGTATTCCCAGCGTTATCTGCATTTAGCATGAAAAGGTCAATAGTAGTGCTAAAGGATCATTATTTTGTTTACACTTGAAGCATTGTATTGAGCATTGAAGCAGTATCTTTTTCTATATATAATTTCATGCCTTCCTGAGGTCAGTACATATATATCTTCAAGGCCTCTCTCTTCAGATCATTCATAACACTATGTGAAGTCTGTTTGAAGAGACTTAAATTAAACATCTTGAATATGTTTTTTGTGGAAGATCATCATGATAGAACTGTTAAAGTATCTGAAGCATGAAGGACTAGTTGTGATTAACTTTTGAAGCTCAAAAGTCTTTTATTAATTCATCTAAATCCTACTTCATCATAAAGGATTTGTTGGTAATTCACCTTTAAAGAGAGATTGATCATTGAAATACATACCTCCTTATGTCATAAATAAAATTGCATGATTGATAAGTGAGACTGACTAATACATTGAATGTATCTAGCCTCAAGGGTTTGTTTTGAAAGTACATTGTGCAAGCAGTAAAGTCATTTGATCTCTTAGATTAAATTTTGGTTGATTCATTTTTCACATCAGTAACAAGGACCTTTCAGCTATTAAGTGTAATATCCTTGTCAACATCCTAGCTCATATCACCACCAATAGGCAGGAAAGGTGAACCACAACTATAAAAGATATATTGGCATCATCATAATTGAACAGATGTTGTACTATATAAGAAGACATATTCCATCTACAATCTTCCTCAACAGATATGTATTTCTGATGAAGATCATACTAGAGACAGAAGTATATTTGAAGCATTCTCAGTATCTTAGCCTTGGTCCAATGATGCATCTCTGATTATACAAGTCTGATTATATATGGCTGTTATATCATCACCTACACTCTATACAAGTGCAAGGAGTCTGTGCTTTAGGATGATATCAACTTAATGTGTATATACATACAAGTTCAATGATTCTCAAAGTGTTCTCTCAGCAACTCTTGTACACCGGTTTGGAGTAGCAGGGTACAAAGTCGAGAAGAAGAGGAGGCCTGCTTCTTCCGGGAGAGAGGAAATGAAGAGATAGAAAACACACTAGGAAATATGCAACCCTTTTCCATTGATGTCAAAGGGGAGGAAAAGCAAAAAGAAGATAGGCGGAGGAAGACTTGGAGGAAGCATTAGAGTATTGGTGGATGTGTTGCCATCAATGCCCAGGGAGAGCTGCTTGGAAATATTATCATTGATGGAAAAGGAGAAGAAAAAGAGAGTAGCACTTGAACTATCACAAATAATAACCAGCAATAAGGCAAGGAGGCAGACAAAGGCAGAGGAAGCAGCAAAGAGCTGACAAATAGAGTTTGGAGAGCTAGAGAGACGAGTAGTGAAGTAGAAGGGCCATTGATTTTGAAGATCTAGCTAGGACAAGCATACTTGAACTAGGTATGAATAAGGCTCTGTGATAAGGTTCATATGGTGCTCTATTTTAAATGCAAGAGTCGATGTCAATGATCATGGGTTAGCTGAATGCATGAAGAATTATATGATTTTCCATTGAAGGAGCGACATTCAATTGATGGAGGAATTACTGAATTCTATTGTGATAAGGAAACCATAGAACGAACTCTGTTCCTCACACATTTCAGTAGTTAACTATATGTATTTGAGATTTAAAGCTAGTGAAGTAGGCATCATTGAAATCGAAAGGCTCGATTCATGAGCGGCCATATAACACATTGTATGAATGGCTGAGGGACTTGGTTTAAAGGTCTGCCTGTATATTGAATGATGAGAGTGACGGTTCGTTAAAATCATGGAGCTATAGAGGTAATTGGGATCATGGTTAACCCTTAACAGAGGAGAAGTTTTCTATCCATCAAAACTGTGAATCAAAGGAAAAAGAGCCAGAATGAGAAGTTATAACCTAAAGAAAGGAAATGTTAATAGTGCGTGAGAAAGAACCTGGAAAGAAGGTGCGACGGAACCATGAAGATGAAAGCGGGTTTTAGAACCTGACGGTGGTTTTCAAAAATTTCTTAAGCGGTAAGTGGAATGTCAAAAAATAATGCGATAGAGGTCCTTGAAGGACGCGTGGCAAGGCAGTTTTAGAATACAACGCATTTTGCAAAGTTTTTAGGGCTTAAAACTCTGTTCGTCAAAAAGTGCGATATCCGTCGGATGTGCCGATTAAATGATCGAAGGGTGGTCGCATTTCCTAGTTGCGAGTAAGTCAACGAAAAGGTAAATGATGTACTTGTCGTGGACCCAGATGATTGTTATTTCATATGTGTGTTGGTGACATTGGTTTATGTTTTAAACCCAAGTTAAAGTTTATGTTAGTGAATCATCGTATGAGCACATATTCGAAGGTTGTTAAAGGTAGGGTCCAAGAGTCATTGCAAATAAGTGTGGTGTTGATATGTCGGGTCTTGAACAAAGTGACATAACATGCATTCGGTTGTCGTATTAAGTGAAGGTCAAGAATTGTGATTGGGTTTCATTTAAGTGAAAAATGAAATGTTGATTAATTTCATATGACAGGTTTTTAGACCATAGAGCGTGAGGATTTTATTGTATGGTTCTAAACCATTAAGTGAAGAAGTTCCCGCATATGAAGATTAAGTATTGGGTTTTTATATATATTTGCATGTCCATAGTTGAAGACCGAAGGCTTGGTGGACCTTAAGCGCAAGGTGAGTTTTGGTCCTGATTTGTATATATGTATCTCATATATGTATGTGGGATTTAAGCCATAGAAATTTTAATTAGAGAAAAAGCTTGCGCATACTTTCTTTACTGCCAACGTTTAAAAGCAAAGTATATTTACATTGTTAAAATGATATTTTATCAAAGGTTGAGCCCGAATTAATTCTGAATGTTTAAATAGAATGGAAAGATGAGTTTATTAACCCTGTGGACCATCTCATTTGGGGTTTAATATAAACCAAGCCTTTGTATGAGTGATTGCTATGAAGCATGAAGCGAAGTAAATAAATATTGGGGAATCATTATTTAAATGAATATGAATCATGGTTTACAACATATGATGAAGAATGAGTGGCCATCGTATTGATTTTGCCCAAAGCTAATTTTAGAAATGATATCCATAGTGTGGACCTGGAAGAAACGTTGAAGTGTTGAATGCCCTTTAATAAAAGGGAAGTCAAGTGAAAGATCATCATAAATATGATGTTTGGAACCTTGGTTATTTAATCAAGATTAAAGAGATTAATCCAACGTGGTTATAAGAGGATTGAAATATGGTTATTAACCATAGGTTTGAAGATGAAAAGAGAGAAAGCTTCCACTTATATAATTGGTTGTATGGTTGTATAACTCATAGTGAAATGATTTATAAAAGAGCTTCCACAATGAACAGATATTTCCCAGATTGGAGAGATTGAGGACCCTTTTGGATGATTAATTAGAAATGCATTTTTATATGCATGATACTTTGAGAGTTATTTGGGGGCTAAACTTGCAAAGAAGTTATATATGCAGCAGATACACAATTGCAGTAAATAGGAGAGTATGTAGAACTGTTACATGACAACAGCTGCCAGATTTAGAAAATAATTTGGGAAATGCATTCTACATGCATGGAAAACAGGAGAGTATGAAGAAACTGAAAAAGACAATGACAATAGCAAAAAATACAAACACACAGTGAACCAAGAACTGAAAGGGTTGAATGAGACATATTTGTTACAAATGTAAATGTAAATGTTTTAATTAATTTTATATTGTTTTTGATGCAAAGGCAAGTCTCCGTAGGCAAACAAAACTCCACTGTAAAACTGAAATTTGTACATATTTCTATATTCCTCTGAATGAGCTGGACAAAGAAATGAGAAGGCAAAAGTCAAAGAGTCATGGATGTTCATTTCTAATTCCCTGTGGAATACAAACAGTCATGAGGTGAACTCTATAAATGATATCACATAGATATGCATTGAGAGGTTAGAGAATGACGAAATGAGGCAAAGAGGGTAAGAAGAAGGAGGAGCGGATAGAGAAGATGTGAAGATTCAGAGATGATATAAGGCAGATATGAAGACTAGTGGACAAGAAAGGAAGAAAGAATGTAAATGTGAGCCGATATCTAGGTAAATCAAGCAAGTTTATTTTTATGAAAGAGTGAGGAAGTTGGTGCTTTCATATCAAGTTGTAGCTTGATAGATGTCAGTTATAGCTGCCTGAGGTAGGAGCCTCCTGTAGGTTGGAGCCAGTAGAAAATAGATGGGAGTTGGAGCTTCCTTGCAAGTTGTAGCTTGTTGAATCAAGGTTGTAGCCTCCTGTAGGTTGGAGCCTACAGAAAATTAGTGGTGAGAGGGAGTTGGAGCTTGCCTTTGCATCACAACAATAATAAGATGTGGTTTTCTCTTGCGGGTTTCCACTTATATTCCGTGTCTATGTGAATGATGTCTATGTGTTGATATGGTATATCTAATCTGCTTAATTCTTGCTTCTCACATATTAAGACCGTCGTTACATTATCTAATCTACTTAATACTTGCTACTCACAAATTAAGATTGCTCACATATTAAGTTGAACATGAAATTAAGGTGTAAATAAGTTTTAATGAAAAGTTTTAAAAGTCTATGAATGTGTTAAACTGATTCACCCCCCCCCCCCCCTCTCAGTTTAACTAAGGGTTCAACAAAACACCTTGGAAACACATCTTCCCTCCTATGGTTGTACGTGTCCTTCCTCGTTACACCTCCATCCCATCAGAAGACTCATCATCCTATGCGGATTTCTGTTGGAGCGAACTCCTTCTATACTGCCCTTTTCGTACCCTTCTTGATGACATCGGCACATCCGACGCGGCCATTGTTGCACACTGGGAACAAACTAGACACATGTATTAGGCTTGGCATGTTCACCACACCTCGATCGACCCTGCCCATTCCGACTCTTGTTGTTCATCTCCTGATGCCCTTCCCCATGCCCCCACGTTTGACATGCCTGAATGACAATTTCTCTCTCAACTCCACCCAAGTAACAACATCCTCCTCAATGAACTTGAAATGCTTGGCCATCATGACAATGATGCAAACTATAATTGGGCCGACTCCATAAGCCCTTCACACTTACAAGAAACAGCCATCCGCTTCATCAAATTCAATCGCTCCTCCACAAGAATCCACCAAATCCAAACTCCATGCTCACATTCACTTTCCTCCTTGTCCCCAAGCCAAACCATTGCATTCAATATCATTTTTTCCCACTTCCGCACACACGGCGAAGCATCAATTTTAAAAATGATAATCCAAGGCACTGTTGGTACCAGCAATTCATTCCTGATTGAGTGCCTAAAAAATGCCTTCCTTGAAAACTCCACCAATGGACCAAACCCCCTCCTCTTGCTCACTCCAACCGGTGTTGCAACATTCCACATCAATGCATTGACAATCCACTCTGCTCTTCACATCCCTATATCCTATATGTTAGCTCCCTGTAATTAGCAAGATTGGCAAAGTCCGGCAGCAGGAAGAACACCGTTTCAACCACTTTGGGATTCTAGGATCTAACCCTCATGAATCTGGAGAGGGATCTCTCCAATAAGTGTAAAGATGGATTTTATCTTTGAGGTTTTGGGTATAGATATTAGGCTAGTTATGAAGGTCGAGGGTGTTTGTTTGTTTTGGATGGTTGAGCATGATTATTATTTTAGTGGAAAGTTCTAAATGGAAAGAGTTTCAAAGGTGAGAAGTTGCAAGAAAATAGAACAAGCTTTGGCCAAAAAGATGGATGAATGCAGGTTTTAGTCCATTGGGCTATGGAGTCATAATAGGGTTTTAATTGAAACAATCAGGTTCAAGAGTGGTCTATGGGGAAAATCATCTATGTCTAAGGATCTCTTTAAAGTTGATTTATGGAATGAAATGATACAACAAGAAGGGGAAAACAAACAGATGAAGAACAAAGCGTAGCCCAAGATCTGGTAAGTACTTTGAAACTAGCCAGCTTTTGACATACACTTAAGAAAGACATAAAAGAAATCCAGGATCTGGTAAGTACTTCAAAACTAGCCAACCTTTGATATACTTTCAATAGAAAACATTTAAAACACAAAGGGAAACACAAATAATAACAAAGAATGGTCTAAGATCTGGTAAGTACTTCGAAACTAGCCAGCTTTCAACACATTCCTAGGGAAACTTTCAGTCAGTCTTTTGGGATAAAACTAGGACCAGGGCTCACCATATATTCCTTAGTTCATCTCTACTTAAAATGAAATGAAAATAAATTTCAAGAAAAACAATTAGCTAAGACAGGAGGATGAGGGAACGCCAACATTCCTACTGCTTAAACTGAATTAAATCATTCCTAAACAACACATATTGGAAGAAAACATTTAGATAAATATTATCAGTCAGAGAAGGGTACTGATATACATTAAATCCTAACTCTATGCTTGCTGTTCTTTATAAGAGAATATGAACAAAGTGGAAACATAAATAAAATAACAATTTACAATAAGAAATAACATCACAATCGACATAGACCAGGGTCCCATAAATCAGCTTGTATTGATGCTTCAAACCAGTTACAGCTTTAAGTCCAGTGTTTCAGGTTAGAAATCATCTTCACTTCTCAGCCTAACTATTCTATCACAAGTAGAGCTTCAAGAGCCTTTGAGCACTATTTACAATCAGAAGTTTCGAGCACAAGTATATTTCAAAGTTCTGCAACCAACATTTTCTCATCTTCTACAGAAGTATTTATATAAGGAATGAGGAGGTGGGATCTGATAAAATATCTCCAAGGTTAATTAATACAGACTTAATGCTTCTCGGCCTTTGATGGGATTGATGGAGAAGAGTACAAATATTTCACTGTATTAATTGATTTACATTTAAGATTTAAGCTCAGTGGGATATTTTGTTGAATTTTAAGGCTCTGTTTCATGTAGTAATAACTCTGCTGATATTTTTACATTAAGTTCCTTTAGCAGAATTAACTGTTGGGTGGTTGTGAGGCATATATTCTCTGCTGGTCATTACTCAACCTCTGTTTGAGTGCTTTGAAGCTATAGGTGGCATTTGTAGCTGAGAGGAATCAATTTGCCTCTGATGTGGCGGTGGAGGCCTTTCTGTCTGATAAACACTCATGATTTTCTTTTAATTGTGTTTTAATTTGGAGGATTAGGCTTTTGATAATAAATCTTAGCCATAATCCCCAAATTGTCTTCAATCTTCTATTCTGTTGTATTTTGTCTTCGACACTGATACTCTTTCAGTTATTTTATGCATTGCGGTGTGTCTTGTTGATGTGCAGGGCCGCACAGGCCTCATATGGCATCAATGCCCATGAAGCATTTGATGAGACATGGATTCAAACTCTGTGGAATGATATTCCTTTTATGAATGAAAATATAGAGGATCATCACCCTCGACTTTCCTTTCCCTTTATTATAATGGGAAAATCCTTCGGAACCTGCAAAATACGAAAATTATTATGAAATCCTGCGTTGTTGGGTAAACTGCTTCAGAGGTTGTGGGGAAGGAGCGTGGCCTTTGGATGGCAACATCCAATAGTGTAGATCTGTTAGAGGAGGTCAAAAGAAGAGCAGAGGGAGAAAATAAGTCATATCCGTCGATCTGCAGAGATCGACGGTCGGGAGCGATCCGGGAGGGAATAAAGCGAAGGGGTCAATTTATAAGGAAATGGTGGAGATATGCAAGAAAAAGGTTTAAAACCTTTGTTCAGAGGAAAATGTATTGAAAATAGCCTTCGAGAGTTTGGGATGATCATGGGCCGTCGGATGATATTGGCCCTACAATATCAACGGCTGAGGAGGCACGTGATAAAACTCAAAAGGAAAGAGGGAAAATGGTTTTGGGAATGAAAACCACTATTTTCGCATGGAGAAAAGGCGGGTAGGCAGTTTTTCATTTTGGAACGCGATATGCGTCCCTGCCTGACACGTGGCACCAAAAAACCGCCTATTTCGCGTGGCCTTTTGGAAATTAATCATCATGCTGAAAACTACGCGAAATATAATGTGGGCCGTCAGATCTGGGGCCTCAGATCTGACGGTAGAGAACGAGCGCGATTTTGGAAAGATGCGAGGGTGATAAGAAGATGGGTGTTTTCAATTTGGGCCGTCGGATCTGAGATTTGAACGGTGGAGATTAAATCTGGGGGTCGAATGAAATAATACAAGGGTGGAAGAAGGATTGATGAGGACTGTTGATCTACAGAGATCAACGACTGTAATTGGTCGAAAAAAATTATGAGCGGGGTGTATAAAAAATAACCAAAGTCGGAGGATCGATCTAGACCATCCGATCTGGACACGTGGACGACCCAGATGCAATCGGGGCTCGGCAACGGCAGGGCAAAGAACTTGGAATGCGATGGAGCGATTGAGTGTTGGTCGTTGATCTGAGGATCAGATCAACAGTGGGGAGTGAATTGGAGTATTTTGAAGGTGGAGGAAGGCTAATAATCGGAACAAATGTGGACCGTTGGATCTGGGAAGGCGGGGAAGAGATCAACGGTGCAAGATAGATCGGGGAATGGCCTAACGGAGGGGACACAAAAGTGAACTCGATAAAACATGCAATGCGATCATGCGCAGGCCATTTGATCGGCTCAAGATCAACGGTCAATATCGTTTTAAAAATCACACCGACGGAAACCCTTTATAATATATGAAAACCCAAAAATTTAATAAAAACAAAGGTTTTATGCATCGGGGCAGAATATATATGTATGAAATGCATGGCACCCGACTGCGGGGCCTTTGGTCTATATGAAGGATAATAGGCCCGGAGGTTATATATGAAAAGGGCCTATCGCATTGGAACTTTTGGTGCGGTCTTTCAATCTAAGCATTTTTGATTAAAAATCATTGTATGGGCGCGTTTAGACCAAACTTTAGGAAAAAGTGGGTTTATAACTTTACAAAGGAAAATATCAATCAAAAAGGTTTATTCACAAGTTTTAGCACCTGATTGCAGGCCAAAAGGTTATATGAAGTGGCTATAGGATCGGGAGCTGTGTACAAGGGCTTAATCGCATCAGAACTTTTTAACATGGCAAATAGACTTGTGCGCTGGGATTTTTGCGATGCAATAAGCATTTAAATGGCTTAGCACTTGGTTCCAGCACCAAGGCGCATGGAGGGGAAGTGGTTAGGACTTGGCCCAAGGGGGCTTAAGCCTGTGGTAAACAAACTTATTTTTTATGAAATGTTTCCAAGTTTTCAATGGATTTGGGGGTTTTGACAGAGTTTAAAAAGGAATTTTAAACTCTGTAAAGGGGGCTTCATGAAGGGGAAATGGGAAAGACTGAAAAATAGAGGAATTTCATAGGAATGAAAAGGGGTAAAAATGGAGGTTAGTTTTGAAGTGGAAGGAGGGGAAAATGGTGTTTGTAGCAGTATTTTATCTTATGGAATTAGCAGAATTTCTGATTTCTAAATGGAAACAACAGTGAAGATTGAAACAAGGGCATGATGTCTTCAAGAGTCTTCGAGAGATAACACTTTTTACAATAAAACTTGTTCCTTGAAGGCTCCAAAAATGTTTTAGCCACCATTTGATATGAAAATTTTTATTGGTGGCTAACAGTGGCTCCACTTGGGGATGGTGCCTTCTTGAAGGCATCAAGAATTTCAGACTTGCATTTTCTGGGAGGCTGATCAGTGCCTCATCCATTGGGCTGCCTTTCTTTACTTTGATGATCTTATTTTGTGCTGAAAACATATTAGCAACCATAAAAACAATGGATCTTTCATCAACAAGCTTTATACCTACCCAATCCTACTGATCTAACATTTTTTTTTCTTTAGAGTGCACTTGGATTGGAAAACTCTTTTCACAACATTTTATTCTTTTGAAAGCATAAAACTAATCTAATTCTACTCCTTATTTCTCCATGAACTCAGATTAAACTGTTGAGTTCATAAGCTTCTATACCTAATCTACCAATATGTTAGGATTAAACAGTCTAACAGATTTTTATTCTCTAAATTCTACAACAGAAATTAAAAAGCATACAAGTCAGGATTGGACAGTCTAACTTGATGTTGATCTATGGCATAAAAAACAAGCTGCACATTGACATTATTTTGCAGAAAATTAAAACAAAATGGAAGGCTTAATATTTGAAAGTTTTGAAGCACTTCCTTCATCTTTTTACAGCTCTGTTTTGACTTTTGTTTGAGCTGTTTTTCCTTTGTTGACTGGTTCAGATTTTGAGCTGATTAGAACCAGTTTTTACGTCTGATCTTGACTCAAGAAATAAACAGATTTGAGTCATCTCTCATGGAAAATTAGGTTCAAATTTTGAGCATGTTTTAACCTTTAATTTCTAGCCTAATCTACCTACTGATAAGCCAAGATTAAACAGTTTGGCAAATCAAATTCACTATCCTATCAGCAGTAAATTTAAAACTAATTAGTCAAGATTAGGCTGTTTGACTAATTAGAAGTGTGTTTTTCAGGAGTGGCATTTAAGCTTGAACACTTTCAGATTTGTTTCTCTTTTTGTTGGTATGGGGCTGTACCTTTATTGTTTTTACAATCTGCCCTCTTTTCTCTCTTTCATTGTTTTTGTATTTTTTATTTTTATAACTTTGAATGCAATGATGGATGAAATATTTATAATGAGAAAAAGATAAAAAGGCTTTCAGAACATGACATGGATCAAGAGAAGTAATGTTTGAGCATCCTGCCATTGACAGGACCCCCAAACAGCTCTGCTCCATTCAACTCTTGTAAGAAAAAGACATTATTACTAGCAACTGAATGAATGAAGTAAGGGCCAAGCCATAAGTTGTCAAATTTTCCATGCTTTCCCTAGTCTTCCCTCCTTGAGTCCCACTTTAAAACTTTGTCCCCAACATTAAAATTGTTGGCCTTTATTCTTCTGTCAAAAATCTTTTTGATGTTGTCCTGCTTCTGCAATGCTTTGTTATAAACGTCCTCTCTGGTTTGCTGAAGGTGAATAGTCTGATTTACCCTTCTGATCATGTCATTATCTTCAAAATGAACCTCTTGAATCAACTTCATAACTGGCACACCAAGGCTGGTTGGAAGAATTGCATCAATGCCATACATAAGCTGGTAGGGTGACATACCAATAGATTTCTTCAAAGTCTATCTGTCTGCCCAAAGTGCATGCACAAGCTTTGTGTGCCAAGAATTTTTGTTGTCCTCCAAAAACTTCTTGATTATGTTCACTAAAATCTTGTTTGAGGATTCTGAAAGTCCATTACCTTGAGTGTAATAGGCCGTGGAATGCCCCAATGTTATCTGATACTTGTGACAAAACTCAACCATCTTCTTTGATCCAAATGTTGCTGCATTATCAGTGATGATCTTGGTAGGACAGCCAAATCTAGAGATAATATTATTTTCCATGAATTTTATGATAACAGAATCATTGGCCTGCCTACACGGGATGGATTTAGTGAAGTAGTCTGTGGCAGTGAGAATCCATATATGCTGAGTTGAAGATGATGGATGGATTTCACCTATGAAGTCATGTCCCCACTATTGAAAAGGGGCTTCAACATTGATTGGATGCAGAGGTAGGGGTAGCAGCTTCCTTTTGCCTTCAAAAAGTTGACATTTATGACAGGCAATTATCATCTTGTGTACATCAAGAAAAAGAGTAGGCCAATAGAAACCAACCCTCAAGATTTTGTTGGTTGTTGTATTTCAGTATAAGTGGCCTCCACATTCTCCTTCATGGAACTCGTGCTTAACCTTCTTTGCATCATACTTAGGAAAACATTTAAGCAATATACCACTTGCATTTTTCCAATAAAGACATCTATCTATAATGCAATAGTTCATAGCTTTCAATTTCAAAACCTTTTCCTTTGTTTTTGTCAAACCAGGAGGTGTATTCAATTTAAGAAAAACATAAATAATATTAGCATACCAAGAGGAATTCATAAAATGGTCTTCAACAATGGGTGTTGAGATTTCCTCTTGATCATCTAAAGCATTAATCATTGTTACACCATTTTTTGGTCATCTAACCTATTATCATTAGATGGACCCAAGTACACCATGTAAGACCAAATTTACCCTAAGTAAAATTTCTTTCACTATGTAAAATAACTTAATAAAACACATTTATTAGGTTGTTTATGGTCTAAACAGGAAACCCCAAAAGGAAATATTAAACAAACCTATATTTGTTTGATTTTCCTCAAGGAATAATTAATTAAACAATAATTTAATTATTATTTCTGGTCATGTTTAACCCAAAACAAAGAAATTAATTAGATAAATCTTTATTTATCTTATTATTTTCTAGGAATAATTATTTAAATCTTATTTAAATAATATTCCTTGTTAAATATGACTAAATCATCCATAAATAATTAAATAAATCATTATTTATTTGATTATCTTTCAACCACTTCCTTAAAATGATAAATAAATCATTTATTTATTTATTATTCACAAATAAAGGGATTTAACCCAAGTCAAATACTTTTTCCCTCCAACAAATATAATAAAATATTCCATAAAAGGTGGATCTAGATTTGGTTAATGTTATTTTAATCATACACCAAGATCTAGAATGACCCAATATTTTGTTATAAATAGGAGGGTTTTTCCTACCATTCTTCACCTTTTGTTGCCTATTGGATCACTCTGGATCTAAACTCTTGGTCTGACTTTGAGCCATTATCATTGTCATATTTTCCATTATTTGTTGTGTGAGCTCCCTTTGAGTTCTATCTTTGTATGGGTTTTCTACACCAACAAGAGAGAGAAATACTAGATCTGAAGTGCTGAGGACTTCCAAGAACCCATCCCATTGAGGAGAATTGGAAACACCTTCTTGTTTTCCTCCCAGGTGCCCTTAATACAAAAATTCTTTCAAAAATATTGTTCTTGTCTTGTCTATTGGATGTATGGAGCAAAACCTTATTTTACTGCTTAATGTCTCTTTATGCATAGATCTGGATTTTTGTAGCACTTGTCTTGATCAACTAACCGCAGATCTAAAGATATTGGCAGCCATATTTGATGTTAGGGCTATAATTTATGCGTAGCTAAAGTGGTCTTTTTTCATACGCTTCGACAAAGGATTCATGCTAACAACTGGCGACTCCACACGGGTTTTCAATTACGACCGCTGTCATTTTTCATATTCCTGCATATCCAGCTACTTCAGACCCTAGAGTTTCTTTTCAGCTTTTTTTTTTCCTATTTTTATGTTGTTTTTCACCTATAAAACCCTAAAACATTAAAATTTCTAACTTCCGCGTGTTTCTAGCCCTATTGCGCAGGTGACAGACATCCGCTGCAACTGAGACGACAACTTTTTCGGAAATCTGCCGCCGGGACACCCGGAGCTTCAGGTCACACTTTTCAGCCCAGAAACTGTGACCTGAACTACAGGTCGCAATTTTTAGCCCATTATCTGCAACCTGCACAGAAAATAGGTCAGCACCTGTGACCTGCCTGTTTTTCTGCTATTTTTCTGCAACTTTTCTGGGTTTTTCTAAAGCTTCTGTCAGGGTTTTCCAGCCTCTGTCTCAGCCCGTTTAGACTTGTTTCTGATCTGTTTTGCTCATCTAAGTGGGAAAATTCCCCCCTAGGGCTTCAGTACCCTCCAATTTTGGTGGAATAGTTTTAACTGTTTCAGGTGTCTGATTTTTCAGAGTTTCAGGCTTCCCTTTTTCAGATCTGATACCTCCTTTTCAGATCCCTTTTTATCAGCTCTTCTCCCTTTCAAATCACCTCCTGAAGTTTTGTTTGGATCTATCTTTAGGGCCTCCTCCTTGTCCCTTCTTCTTTTTGCTGATTTCCTCGTTTTTTACAGCCACCTTGCCTCTGCCTCTTAGCTGTGTTCTGCACCTCTTTTTAGTAGATTTCTCCTTTAGATCCCTGTCCCTCCCGACCTTAGATCTACTGGCCTATTTTTAGTGTGTTTTGACTAAATTTTTTCCCTCTTTTAGACTAGTTTTGAGAGACCCACATTTTTGGGTTAGATCGATGCATTGTTAGCTGTTAATTTTATGTTATTTCAGCATCATATACTGTTCTCTGCAGATTTATTTTCAGTTACACAACACACTTTTTCTTTTTCTCTCAAAACGTCTGGGTTTAAAAATTAAAATTAACGCACGCCACACACTCACCCTAAGCGAAGAAGAGCCTGGTTAACACCGCCAGGCAAAGACTTTAAAACATTGTAAACTCAATTGAAACTGCACCTTTCTGCCCTTGTTTCGACATTGTAATCACTTGATTTCGCACCTCCCTGCCTTTGTTGGTCGTTCTTCTTCCCCTTGTGCCGTGTTTGTGTTGTCACCATTGCGCCCCCAAGGCGCACATCCCGAAGACTTCTTGGCCTTCACCCTCAGTTTCCGGTCGGTCGACCTACTCCTTCCCGCCGTCGTCGAGTTAGTCCTCCTCCGAGTCCGCACTCCGACTCCTCTTCTGATTCATTGGGTTCTCCTTTTACTTCTGGTTCTCCCCCTGTCACCTTCACTATGTCTGGTCCAGGGCCTAACGCTAGCAGTAATCCTGTCCCTAATGTCGGGACTACTACTAGCAGAACCGCCACAGGAACTACCTCGGTCGCACCCTTGCTCCCCTTCATGGCGGGCCTCAGCCTCCCCGATTTGGACCGGTTGATAAACGACCCTATCCACCATGACGCTAGTTGGCCTGCTATGCCAACAAAGCTCCCTTTCAACATCCCAAATTTTGAAGGCCTTGCTGGAGAAGATCCTTCAAATCATGTTCGATCTTTTCACATGTGGTGTTCATATACCTCCATTACTGATGACTCTGTCCGTCTTCGGTTGTTCCAACGAACGCTTACAGGAGCGGCTTCTAAGTGGTATGTTGATCAGGCCCCTTCTTCTCATACCACCTTTGCGACTCTTGCCCGGGCTTTTTTATCTTACTTCCAGCTTCCCCTTTGTTATGACACTGGTATCAAACTTTTGACTTCTTTCTGTCAATCATCTGCGACCCACCTATCCGATCATGTCCAGGAATGGTGGAGACGAAAGAGCCTATGTCAATCCCCTACTTTCGAAGACCGTGTCTACATGGACTGGTTCCTTAGATCTCTCTTGCCTCCTATCGGGAAAGATGTCGCATCGCATTTTCCCCAAACCGAAGAAGCCGCCCTCCAACTCACGTTAAAATATGACTTGATCTACGCTCAGACGGGTTATGTTTATACCATTCTACCTGATCTCCCCAGACCCGGTGGTGTCAACGCACTAGGGGCACCTCACGCCGCCAACAGTATCGTTGGAGCTCTCTCTCATCCATATACCCAACCTTCCATGGGTTATGGTTTTCCTGGGGGAGGGGGCAACACCTCCCGCACTTGTTCCCCTCCTGGTAGCACGTATCCCGGATACAACATGCCTCCTCTTTTGGACCAACCTCCTGGTCACCATGCTGTTACCCAATCCTCTTATTATTCGTATCCGCATTTTAGTGCTCCAGCTCCTCCAGCATTAGCACCTCCGCCTCCCTGGCCTTCTCAAACCCTGCAACAACAGTCACTGCCCCCTCAAGGGCAGGTGGATGCACAATAGGGATTCATGGCTACCCAACCACCTGACAGATAGGTGGCCACTCAACCTTTCCCTTCTGGTTCCTCCAATTACCATATCCTCATGATGAACTCTGATCCACCTCTAACCGTCGACCTTAACCTTCATACTCAGTCCCATCAGTACCCCAAGCCTCCCGCTCCGTCTGTCCCCGAGTCACCATCTTCAGGGTCTACAGAGCCTCTTTCGACATCCAATGGTCCCTTGCATATCCCTCAGCCCAAAGTTGAGGTTGATACCAAGATTCCTAAGGGACCATTACGCCGAAACGCTGCTTTTGGTCGAGCTGCTTGTTCTTATAGCATCGTAGATGATTTGGCACAATCTCCTGCTGTCATTTCAACACTGGAACTCCTCCAGTCGTGCCCTTCTCAAAAGAAGGCTCTACTATCTGCCAGGGGTGCTGTAGATCCTGATGATGACCAATTGATTGTTTTCGACACCCATCAATCAGAACATCCTCCTCTTCCTGCTTCCATAGCCTTCCAAATCCCAGTCAAAATCTGGAACGCTAATGTTTCTCGGTGCATCATTGATGAGGGGGCATCCACCTATGTGATGTCCGCTTCGGTTTGGAAACAACTCGGATCTCCTAAATTGGCCCCTTCCACAATCACCCTTCGTGCGTGGGATGGCCATTCCTCCCAGCCCATTGGCTTATTCCGTAATTGTCCTATCACTCTTGCGGGCAAGACTGTTTGCGTTGACGTTGAAGTCATCGACACCCCTCTAGATTACAACATTCTCTTAGGGTGGAGCTACACCTATGCCATGTCTGTTGTCCCATCCGCGGTTTTCCGCAAGATGTCTTTCCCTCATAATGGCAAGATAGTCACCATTGACCAGTTGACATATCATGAGCCAAAATCTCAGACCTCCCCTGAGACGACCATCTCTTCTATAGCCAATAAGCAAACTGTCGATTCTTTGACCAGTGTCTCTCTCGGCATCTACAAAGACTCCTCTTTGCTTGGAACCTTCCCCGGTCTTCCTCCTCCTCCTATCTCTGACCCCAGCTCATCGAATGTTTGCATGATGCAATCGTCTCGGGCTGCTCTCAAGCAACCTGCTTCGGCTAGTCAGCAATCGCGCTCTCCGCACCCTGATCCTAGCCCTTCACTTGTAGCTGGTATTCATGAGCCTCTTTACCCTCATAGAATAGTTCCTCCAAGCCTTAGCCCTTTAGGAGCCGTCCCACCTGGCCATTACCCCTCTGGTCAGCTACCGTTCCTAGCTCCCCCACCAGGAGTGTACACGGTACCTGTCATGGCCACCCTCTCTCTTCCTAACCTGACCCTTGGGGTTCCCATCTGGTACCATGATCCTCCAGTCGCAACCCTGCCTGGTCAACCCAAACCTTATATTTCTTTGACCCCGGTTCAACCGGTCCCCATGACTTCTCCGGTTGCAATAGTGCCTCAGTCACCTCAACAGGAACCACTTCCTGTTGCGACTTCTTCAGGTAAGAAAGGAAAAGCTCGCAAGGGGGCATCAAAGGACAAGGCTGCCCCGATAAAACCTGCCCCTCCTCGGCCTCCAAAGCATACCATCTAGTGTGCTTTGTGTGATATTTTCGGTCACGCCACCCATACCTGTCCTGAATTTCTTCATCTCAAGCCCATGGTTCATGTCACGTTCCCTGATTCCACGGTCCCAGAAGCCTCTGTTCCTTTCGCGACCGCGGCCAAGAACCCCAAGACTATTCACACCAACCACCCCTATGCTTTGTGTGATCTCCATGGCCATTACACCCACCTTTGTCCCTGCCTCGAGGACTTCTGCACCTCTCTAGCCGTGGTCCGCCAATTCGAGGCCAAGCGCAATGAGTCCACCTCTCCCATATTTGCGCATTTTTCTTTGTCAAAACTACCAGACATGACTACTCCCATTGACATTCCCCCTCCTAATGTTGAGATGACGGAGCCTTCGTCCAACATTTTCTACCTATCATCATCCATGAGACCCTCGGGGAACATTCCCTCTGAATCCTCCCCTGTTGTTTCGCTTGACCTTCCTTCAGCGATCACCTTGGGCTCAACATCGGTAGATCCTTTATCTACTTACTCTTTTGTCACCCCTTGTGACGATGCGCATGTGAACCTCTCTTCTCATGATGATGAGTTAGGTAGCTTTGCCGCGTCAGGTGGTCTTTCTTCCACCAGTCACCCCATCTTCTATCACGATGACGAAATTATGGAAGAAATCCCCACCCCTGACTTTATCTATTCCCCCTTACATCGAACCCATGCATTCACACCACATACACCTTGTGGCCATTACATTGAAACCCAATGTTTGGGTAAGGGGGCACCCACATTTGAGAGACCAAGAGAAGAAATTCTCCACAACTCTCCTAGTGTATCTGGTCGTGCCAACTTTAGTACCATTATTCTTCCACATTTATAAGAACCTATAGAGTCCCATATCACTTCAGATCACTCTAGGGATGATACCCCTTATCGTTCCTTCATCTTACATCAGCAACCCCTTCTCTTAGACATTGTTGTTGACCAACCTATAGCTTTTCTATGAGAGCATCAGTTAATTATCTCCAAATCCCCTCTTTGGGATAGTGACACCAGGTATGCCAACCCGGAAACTTAAAGTCCATTTGATTCCTATATGCCGTACCAAAAGAGATTGGTAATCCTCCATTCCCTTTCTCAAATTGCATAACCATAACGAAAAAAAATGGCACACCATATGATTAAAATGTGTTTATATTCCCCTTTTTCTAAATCCATTTTGGCATGACCACAACATGCTTAGGGGCACCTATGCCCCTCAACCATAACCCTCCTCAAAATCGAATTTCTTCACTTGCAACACTCTTAATAGGGGCACCATTTGGCCTCCATACTTATCCATGATCGTGATGATGTTCGTCGTGAGTTATCATCTTGTACTCATGTTTTATGGTCCCCCATTGGACCTTTACTGTGTGGCAGCACCATCAAGTCGCCCTTGTTTAGAGCATCCGAGTTGAGTCATCACCGCATTCATGGAGTCTATCCCGAGTCCCTTTGTATCCCGCTATAGTCCTCCATCCTTTTCTTGGTCCCTCTCTCGTGTCGCACATTATGGCCTTCAGTCCCACTGTCCCCTATCCCTCATGATATTGTGTCAGTCGCTGCCACGTCATTCATGCCCTTTATGCTCTAACAAGGGAAGTCATCCATTCGCTACTCAGTCCCCTCCATTTCATCATCATCATTGGTATTAGTCTGTCAGTCACTCTACTATTTTCTCTCGTGCCTTAGTTGAGGATCCCTTATCGCCTCACCTATGGCAGACCTCCTTCTGTCGACATCAGCTCATTCATTCCAGAAGACAGGTCTAGAGGTCGGTGTACCTTGGTTCCAGCTTCCACTCTTGTTCGGTGCCTTGGATCAGGAAAAGGGCTTTCTCATTACCCTTTGACTTGATTGTTTCTCAGCTCCAGCTCCTTTCAGCATGATCGAGATCCGTATACTTGATGGTTCAGTGATGCAGCAGCAGCTCTTGGTGATTCCCGGGTGTGTGTGAGATGTATCAACCCTCATGAGGGGGTGGCCCTGCAGGTAGCCCCCCACATGCCCGGATGACCTCTTCATTGCAGCCCTTGATGCAGCTCCATATATTTGATGATGTCGGCCTTAGCCACTTGCAGTGCCTCTTTGATTTGCATGTATCAGTCAGATTTTGGGAGCCCTTCCCCATTTCCAGGGGGAATTTGGGTTGTATTTGTATGTCATGTACTCAGATATTATTGTATACGTCCTGGCTGTTATCCCAGGCACAACATGTATGTGGGATCCCTCATTGTATTTCTATCTGGCTCATGTTTATGCCGGATGTACTTTATGGTTCGGTCCCTTGTTTACTGGACACACTATTCTTTTGTACTTTGTCTCGGCGGGCATAGGTATGCCTCCCCCGCCGCCTTTAGCACAGGTACCCTCTCATAAAAAGAGACTTGTTGCACCTGCAAGTCTCGTCTCCTCGGGGTCTAGTTCTTCAGCACATTAGTCTACCTTACATTTCTCTCTCTGACTTCCCTTTTGATGTCTGGTGATTGAGTTCTTACAACGTACTTCGGTCATACGATTTGCTCCTAACACTCGCACGTTGGGGGGCAATCTGTTACACCATTTTTTGGTCATCTAACCTACTATCATTAGATGGACCCAAGTACACCATGTAAGACCAATTTTACCCTAAATAAAATTGCTTTCACTATGTAAAATAACTTAATAAAACACATTTATTAGGTTGTTTATGGTCTAAACAGGAAACCCCAAAGGGAAATATTAAACAAATCTATATTTGTTTGATTTTCCTCAAGGAATAATTAATTAAACAATAATTTAATTATTATTCTTGGTCATGTTTAACCCAAAACAAAGAAGTTAATTAGATAAATCTTTATTTATCTTATTATTTTCTAGGAATAATTATTTAAATCTTATTTAAATAATATTCCTTGTTAAATATGACTAAATCATCCATAAATAATTAAATAAATCATTATTTATTTGATTATCATTCAACCACTTCCTTAAAATGATAAATAAATCATTTATTTATTTATTATTTACAAATAAAGGGATTTGACCCAAGTCAAATACTTTTTCCCTCCAAAAAATATAATAAAATATTCCATAAAAGGTGGATCTAGAACAAAGTCGACGCGTTTCGAACCAGCGAAGTGTGGTTCAGCCATCGATCTGATGATGAACCACAATTGGTTCAGCGCTCCTTTGTTCATGACTAATGTGATTTTTACCGAAAGATTTCTTCCTAATTCATTGATGGATCACGAAGCCAAAAATCGATGAGTGGATCTAGATTTGGTTAATATTATTTTAATCATACACTAAGATCTAGAATAACCCAATATTTTGTTATAAATAGAAGGGTTTTCTCATTCATTTGCCACCTTTTGTTGCCCATTAAATCACTCTGGATCTATGCTCTTGGTCTGACTTTGAGCCATTATCATTGTCACATTCTCCATTATTTGCTTTGTGAGCTCCCTTTGAGTTCTATCTTTGTACGGGTTTTCTATACCAACGGGGGAGAGAGAAATGCTAGATCTAAAGTCTTGAGGACTTCCAAGAACCCATCCCATTGAGGAGAATTGGAAACACCTTCTTGTTTTCCTCCCCAGGTGCCCTTAATACGAGAAATTCTTTCAAAAATATTGTTCTTGTCTTGTCTATTGGATGTATGGAGCAAAACCTTATTTTTCTTGCTTAATGTCTCTTTATGCATAGATCTAGTTTTTTGCGACACTTGTCTTGATCAACCTTCTTAGCAGTCTGAAGATATTGGCAGCCATATTTGATGTTAGGGCTATAAGTTATGCGTAGCTAAAGTGGTATTTTTTCGTACGCTTTGACAAAGGATTCATGCTAACAATCATATTAATATCAAGAACTTCAAAATTTGATTCAACCATCAATCTAGCTAGACCTTAGCCTTTGATGAGTTTAGTGGGTTTTATTTCTAGATCATATTCAAGAATAACAACAATCCACTTACCTCTCTTACCATCTGGGTACTGTGTTAGAATGTCTTTCACAACTGAATTTGGGACGAAGGCAATGATGTGTGAGTGCAAGATGTATACTCTGAAGTCTTTTAAAGCCTTAACCAAAGCAAAGGCTTGCTTTTCCATAATGTTATACTTCAAAGGAGCATCTCTCAAAGCCTTGCTAAAGAATGCAATAGGCTGCTCTTGTCCTTGTGGATTTTTCTGTAAAAGGACAGCAGCTATGGTATGTTCTGATGCAAATGAAAAAATATAAAAATCTTTTGAAAAATCAGGACTTATTAGAACCGGTGTTTTGGTTAACGCTTTTTTCACCAGCTGAAAGGACTTCTTTGCTTCCACGGTCCATTTTACCCCTTGCTCCTTTTTCAACATGTTTGTTATATTCCTAAGGAGCTCAGCCAAGTTGGGGATGAACCTTCTCAAAAAGTTAATCTTTCCAATTGTTACGCCATTTTTTGGTCATCTAACCTATTATCATTAGATGGACCCAAGTACACCATGTAAGACCAATTTTACCCTAAGTAAAATTGGTTTCACTATGTAAAATAACTTAATAAACCACATTTATTAGGTTGTTTATGGTCTAAATAAGGAAACCCAAAGGAAATATTAAACAAACCTATATTTGTTTGATTTTCGTCCTTGGAATAATTAATTAAACCATAATTTAATTATTATTCCTAGTTATATTTAACCCAAAACAAGGAAATTAATTAGATAAATCATTATTTATCTTATTATTTTCTAAGAATAATTATTTAAACATTACTTAAATAATATTCTTTGTTAAATATGACTAAACCTCCCTTAAATAATCAAATAAATCATTATTTATTTGATTATTACTCAACCATATCCTTAAAATGATAAATAAATCATTTATTTATTTATTATTTACAAATAAGGGGATTTGACTCAAGTCAAATTCCTTTTCCCTCCAACAAATATAATAAAAATATTCCATAAAAGTTGGATCTTGATTTGGTTAATAATATTTTAATTATGCACCAATATCTAGACTAACTCAATATTTTGTTATAAATAGAAGAGTTTTTCCATTCACTCACTACCTTTTGTTGCCTAAAGATCACTCTAGATCTATACTTTTGTTCTGACTTTGATCCACCATCATTGTCATATTTTGCTACCATTTTTCTTGTGAGCTCCCTTTGGGTTCTATCTTTGTACGGGTTTTCTACCCTGTCGGAAGAATGCCTGATCTTTGAAGTGCTGAGGACTTCCAAGAACCCATCCCATTGAGGAGAATTGGAAACATCTTCTTTTTTTCCTCCCAGGTGCCCTTAATACAAAAATTCTTTCAAAAATTGTTCTTGTCTTGTCTATTGGATATATGGAGCAAACCCTTTCTTTTGACTGCTTAATGTCTTTCTATGTATAGATCTGGTTTTTGCAGCTCTTGTCTTGATCAACTAACTACAGATTTGAAGATATTTGCAGCCATTTTTGATGTTAGGGCTATTAGTTATGCGTAGCTAAAGTGGTCTTTTTTCGTACACTTCGACAAAGGATTCATACTAACAATTGGCGACTCCACACGGTTTTCAATTACGACCTACTGCCGTTTTTCATATTCCCGCATATCCAAATACTTCCTTTTGCACTTAGGTTTCTTTTCAAATTTTTTTCCTTCCTATTTTCATGTTGTTTTTCACCTATAAAACCCTAAAACATTAAAATTTATAACTTCCGCGTGTTTCTGGCCCTATTGCGCAGGTGACAGACATTAGCCGCAACTGAGACGGCAACTTTTCCGCAAATCTGCCGCCGGGACAACCGGAGTTGGAGGTCTCACTTTTCAGCCCAAAAACTACGACCTGGACTCCAGGTCGCACTTTTCAAATTCTTTCGCGACCTCGCATCGAAAACAAAGTCGAACCCGCGACCTCGCAATTTTTCTACCTTCGTTTTTCCGCAATTGTTCGGGGTTTTTCGAAGCTTCCTTTTGTCAAATTTCCGTCTCCAAGCCTGTTTCGACCTGGTTCTGATCTGTTTTTGCTCATCTAAGTGGGAACATAACCCCCTAGGGCTTCAGTACCCTCCACTTTTTTTGGAAGAGTTTTTATCTGTTTCAGGTGTGTTTTTTCAGAGTTTCAGCCCCCCTTTTCCAGATATGATACCTCCTTTTCAGACCTCTTTTAATCAGCTCTTCTCCCTTTCAAATCACCTCCTGAAGATTTGTTTGGATCTACTTTTAGGGCCTCCTCCTTGCCCCTTCTGCTTTTTGCTGATTTCCTCCTTTTTTCCAGCCACCTTGCCTCTGCCTCTTGGCTGTGATCTGCACCTCTTTCCAGCAGCTTTTCCCTTTAGATCCCTGTCCCTTTCGACCCTAGATCTATTGGCCTCTTTTTAGTGTGTTTTGACTAGATTTTTTCCCTCTTTTAGATTAATTTTGAGAGACCCGCCTTTTTGGGTTGAATCGATGCACATGTTTAGCTGTTAAATGTTATGTTACTTCAGCATTATATACTGTTCTATGCAGATTTCTTTTCAGTTACGCAACACACTTTTTCTCGCTCTCAAAACGAAAAGGGTTTAAAAATTAAAATTAATGCACGCCACACACTCACCCTAAGTGAAGAAGAGCCTGGTTTACACCACCAGGCAAAGACTTTAAAATCAATTGACACTGCACCTATCTGCCCTTGTTTCGACATTGTACTCACTTGATTCTGCACCTCCCCCGCTCGTCTAGCCATTCTTCTTCCCTCCTCATGTTTGTGTTGCTCACCCTGTCCACCCCCAAGGCGCGCTTCCCGAGACTTCTTGGCCTTCACCCTCGGCCGGTCGATCGACCTCGCTCCGTCCCGCCGTTCGGCCAAGCCGCCCTCCTTCGAGTCCGCACTCCGAATCCTCTTCTCGATTCATCGGGTTCTCCTTTTACTTCCGTTCTCCCCCTACCACCTTCACTCATGTCTCAAGCCCAGTGGCCTAGACCGTGCTAGCGGTGCTCCCGGTCCTAATGCCCTAATGCCGCAACTACTACTAGCGGAACCGCCACAGGAACTACCTCGGCTGCTCCCTTGCTACCGTACATCGCAGGCCTCAGCCTCCCCGATTTCAATCAGTTGATCAATGACCCTATCCACCACGATGTTGGTTGGACTGCTATGCCAACCAAGCTCCCCTCCGACATCCGTAAGTTCGAAGGCCTTGCTAGCAAAGATACAACCAATCATGTCCGATCTTTCCACATGTGGTGTTCTTCCAATTCCATTACCGACGATTCCATCCATCTTCGGTTGTTCCAACGCACACTTACCGGCAAAGCTTCTAAATGTTATGTTGACCAAGCCACTTCTTCCCATACCACCTTTGCGACCATTTCCCAAGCCTTTTTATCCTATTTCCAGCTCCCTCTCCGATATGATACTGGTACAGAGCTTTTGACCTCTTTCAAGCAAACTTCTTCAACCCACCTTTCCACTCATGTCCAGGAATGGTGACGAAGACGAAGCTTATGTCGAGCTCCCCCCTTCGGATATCGGGTTTATATGGACTGGTTCCTTTGCACTCTCTTAGCTCCCATTGGCAAAGATGTCGCCTCCCATTTCCCTCAAACCAAAGAAGCCGCCCTCCAAATAGCCTTGAAATATGACCTGATCTATGCACAGTCTGGTTATGTTTATACTGTCCTTCCTGACCTCCCCAGGCCCGGAGGTGCTAACGCCCCGGGGGCATCTCATTCCACCAATGGTATCGTTGGAGCCCTCTCTCATCCATATGCTCAACCTCCTATGGGCTATGGTCTCCCTCAGGGAGGGGCCAACACCTCTAGCACTTTTCCCCCTCCAAGTAGCATGTATCCAGGATACGACATGCCTCATCCTTTTGCCCAACCTCCTGCTTACCTCAATGTTACCCAACCTAACCATTACTCTTATCCGCAGCCGGGTGCACCAACTCCTCCAGCATATGCGCTTCCACCTCCCTTGCCTCCTCCACCCCCGCGACAGCACCTACAGCCCCCCCCCCGGGGAAAGTCTTTGCACAGCAGGGCGCGACTAATCCCCCTGCTCAAAGAAGGCGAAGAGGAAATCCAAATCTATTTTCCCCTAGTACTCGTGGACCCAATCCTCAAGGGGTTGACCCTAACACTGCTAACCAGCAATAGGGCACTCAGCCCAAGCCAGATAGGCCGCTTCGCACAAATAAGCCTTGTTCGTGTTGCGGTGTTTATGGTCACTACACCCATGATTGTCCCCTCTTACCACAGATGCGGTAGATGTGGGAGTCTCAAGCCACAGTGCGAGGAGAACATGCCTCCCCTCATGCTCCCCCAATGTGCCACCAACGTGCTCGTGTTTTCATCGATCCTTTCCCTCAACAAGGATTCGTGGCTACCCAACCACCCATTTACGTATCGCCACTCCCCCTCCCTTTCCGGTTCCTCCGATTGCCGCATCCAAACTTGTGTCTCTCGATCTGTCCCCAACCACCTGCCGACCTTCACCTTCAAGAAACTCCTGGGCCTTCGCCAGAAACAAAGGCTTCCGCCACTTCCCGCTCGAGTCTTCTTCTTCCGGTTCTACAGAGCCTCTTTCGACAACCAATGGTCCCTTACATATCCCTCAACCCAAATTTGAGGTCCATACCAAGATTCCTAAAGGACCGTTACGTCGAAATGCTGCTTCTGGTCGAGCTACTCATTCGTATAGCATAGTAGATGATTTGGCGCAATCTCCTGCTGCCATTTCCACGTTGGAACTCCTCCAGTCGTGCCCTTCCCAAAAGAAGGCTCTGCTATCTGCCGTGGGCACTGTAGATCCTGTTGATGACCAAATGATTGTTTTTGACGCCCATCAATCAGTGCATCCTCCTCTTCCTGCTTCCGTCGCCTTCCAAATCCCAGTCAAAATCCGGAACGCCAACGTTTCTCGGTGTATAATTGATGAGGGGGCATCCACCTATGTGATGTCCGCCTCGGTTTGGAAGCAACTCGGATCTCCTGAGCTGGCCCCTTCCACGATCACCCTTTGAGCGTGGGATGACCACGCCTCCCAGCCCATTGGCCTTTTTCGCAATTGTCCTATCACCCTTGCTGGTAAGACCGTTTGCGTTAACGTCGAAGTCATCGACGCCCCTCTAGACTACTACATTCTATTGGGGCGAAGCTGCACCTATGCTATGTCTGCTATCCCATTCGCGGTTTTTCGTAAGATGTCTTTTCCTCACAATGGAAACATAGTCACCATCGAACAGTTGACTTACCATGACCCACCATCTCAGACCTCCCCAGAGAAGACCATCTCTTTTGTAGCCAATAAGCAAACTGTCGATTCCTTGACCAGTGTCTCCCCCAGCGTATACAAAAATTCCTCCCTGCTTGGAACTTTTCCTGGTCTCCCCCCTTCTCATATCTCTGATCCCAGCTTGTCGAATGTTTGCATGATGCAATCGTCTCGAGCTGCCCTTAAGCGACCCGCTTCGGCTAGTCAGCAACCTCAGACTCAACCTCGCCCACCGCAACCCGCTCCTAGCCCTTCATCTCTGCCAGCCGGACCTCCTCCTTCTGGCCCTTCTCCTACAGCTAGTATCCCTGAATCCCTTTATCCCCGTGGATCGGTTCCCCCAGGCCTTAATCATCTCGGAGCCGTCCCTCCTGGTCATTACCCCGCGGGTCAGATACCTTTCCTGGCTCCCCCTCTCGGAGTCTATTCAGTCCCCGTCATGGCCACTCTCTCTCTCCCTAACCTGACCCTGGGTATACTTGTCTGGTACCTTGACCCTCCAGCTGCTACCCCTCCTAGTCACCCCAAACCCTATCTCGCTTTGACACCGGTTCAACCGGTCCCCCTTGCTTCCTCCGTTGTTACCATGCCCCTTGCACCTCCCCAGGACCCTACCCCTGCAGTGACAGCTCCAGGAAAGAAAGGCAAAGCTCGCAAGGGGGCATCCAAAGACAAGGCCACCCCGACTGACCCAGCTCCTCCCCCGCCCACAAAGCCTTGCGCCTTGTGTGATGTCGTCGGTCATGCCACCCATACTTGTCCCGAGTTGCCCCACATTCAACCCATGGTTAAAGTCGCGTTCCCTGAGTCTACGGTCTCTGACCCTTCTCTTCCGTCCTCGTCCGTAACCAAGAACCCAAAAACTATTCGCACTAGCAAACCCTGTGATTTGTGCGGTATCCATGGCCATTACTCCCACCATTGTCCTCACCTGACGCATTACCACGCCTCTTTAGAAGTAGTCCGAGAGTACGAGGTTGAACAAAATCAATCCGCCTCTCCCATACTCGCGCAGTATGCTTCGGGTCCGCTTGAGGATCCCCTCGCTCCCATCAACATTCCCCCCCTGATGTCCAGATGACGGAGTCTACTACGACCATTCTTTACCTCTCATCCTCTGTGAGACCCTCGGAGCACAATCCCCTCGAGTCCTCCCCTGCTGTTTCGCTTGACCCCCCTTCAGCGACCACCCTGGGCTCCTCATATTTTCACCATTCGTTTCCCGGCTCATCCGTCATTCCCCGTGACGATCCGTATGCGAGCCTTTCCCCCCCTACGGATGCTTTAGATGACTTTTCCGCGTCACGTGGTGTCTTTTCCACCCTTGACCCCCTCTACTCCACCCGTATCTCTGTCGTCCTCCACAGCCTGAGTCCCCGCCATACCTCATATAGCCCTCCTATACCACCCTCTATGTTGTATATGAGTCATAGCCATCCTGCTCATCGCACTCCCTCCCGCCGTTGCCGCTCGATGTCTTCCGTGCACTCACGCTGCCCCCATTGTCCCTCCTCCCCCCATTTGTTGTCTTGTAACACCATTTCGCAGGACCTCCCGTCCCCACCCTATATCGGTTACGCCGATGGTGCAAGTCGTTACTCCCGGAATCTAGCCTCGGCAGGTTGGGCCATTTTCACCCCCTTGCATGCCCTTGTCCTCTCAAATGGGGTTTGCATTGGTACTGCCACCAACAATTAGGTCGAATATGATGCAGTGCGTGGTCTCTTAGCCGATGCCCTGTTTCATCATATCCTCCATCTGCACGTTCATTTAGATTCCCTACTTCTTGTCATGCAACTAAATGGTGTCTATCGTGTGCATAATCCTGTGCTGTTTAGACGATATTTACGAGTGAAACTCTTGATACGTGAATTTGAAACCATAACTTTCAACCATGTACCTCGAGAACAAAATCACTATGTAGATAATATTGCAAACCATGTTCTAGACTGGCATTTATCACACGCATTTCATACAAGACAATAACATTCATCATCATTAAAAAAGATGCATATCCATTATATGTTTTGCAAAACATGTATTTAGAGTCCATCTACTCTGATACATATGACATGCCCATAGCATGTTACAAAAAACTCAAAACTGGGGGCACCACCTGCCCCTACATACACACTAGGGGGCACCACATGCCCCACACCTAATCACTATCTGGCGGATCCCGAGCCAATGGCTCTGCCCCTGCAGCCTGTAGATCACGTATCCCTTGACCGGCCATCGTCATGCGCCACATGACACCTCGCCATTCCGAGGGTAGACCAATACATGGCTCTATGTACTGGTCGTCTAAGTCTTGCCACCTGCGCTCTGATACTCCGGTCAGCAACCTTTCGCATCTACCGCGGATGTCCTCCAGAAGGGCGGCCACATCCTCATTATGCGTTGCTCTCGACCCACTCAGACCTGCAGCTCCAAATTCTGCCGGTCGTCCCATATATCCGGTCGGTTTTACCGGAGCTATATCTGCATACCAAAAGTACATGAATCAGTACCCTATCTACTATTCACTAACTTTAAAATGCCCAAAAAAGAATAGTTACTTATCACTTACCATCGGGCCCCCATACTCGACCAGGCAGAAGTGGTAGGTCCGGATCCCCACAATAACTCATCCCACTATAGGGATAGTCGTCTATGTATAACGGCATCTGATCCCAATGGGCAAAGAAATCAGGTTGAAACACTCGTCCGACCACCCCTCCTCCTCCTCTGCACAGTAGCTTCCCCCAACGGTGCATCCTGGGCTCTCTCGAGCCCCCATCTAAGAGCTGTATACGAGGTCGTAAGGTTGGGATCTTCTCAAAAAAGAAGGAACACAGTAAAGTCCCATACGAGCAATCGTGGTTCACTTGCAGCTTGCAAAGCGACAGCTATCGTTTTAACGACACCAACATCATTTGGGCCCACCCATAGTAGGTCCCACTCAACACACTCTCTACAATCATCATTTCCCCCCCAGTGATGTGATGGAATGCCTAGTTGCCCAGGATCCGCAGCACCGCTGCGGCCACTGCCCTGGTCTCCAGTCTCTCTAGGTCCCCGATCGGTATCCGTGTCCCTTTGATTTGGAGACTTGGTCGACAATGCCTCTCCACAAACTCCATGATGTTCCGCCCCCGTGGTAACACTGGCTGCGTATTTCCCACCATCCCAACTGGTGGGAGACCTGTCAGGAAATACACATCCTGGACTGTCAGTTCGATCTTGTGCCCCTGCACTACAAAGACCTCATGCTTTGGATCCCAATAACTGATAATCTGGGCCAACAAGGGCTCTCCAGCTCTCATCAAAGGGTTCTCCAAAAAATTTAGAACCCCAAACCTGGCCAACACACGACGGACACCCTGATCTGCCTGGATCTTTGCTTGTAATGTACCCATGTCTCTCTCTCTCCAGTTCACCTGTATATCTACCATAACTGCACAAAAACATCATCTTTGTCAGCCTACAGATATGGAATACTGTAACCAAACACCAAAAACCCAACTCTCAGCCATCAAACAACACTAAAACCCCCTCATCTTCCAGGTCGCACTTTTCTGCCAAATCCTGGGACAAGTCGCACCTTTTGGCTCAAAACCTACATCCCAGGTTGCAGATTTTGGCCCAAAAAGTGCGACCCAGCTGAAAATATGCAAGGGGGGCTGTTCCTGAGATTCTGGGCCCTAATTTGAACTTTCAATCCATCAAAATGAAAGAGTAAGGTTAGGCCTCTTACCTGCAACTGACAGATCTCGATTCCAACGGTCGGTTTGTCCGCTACGCTCGCCACAAGATTTAGGGCCTTCTCTCCTCTCTACATCCACCACAACAACACTAGAAAATGAGTGGATTTGGAGGGAAACCTGCCTTATTAAAAGAGAACCCTTGTTTCTTCTTTCGCCTGCTTCAACCATACCGTAGCTCCGTTTGACAAACCGTCTGCACCGTTGGAAAGCTCTCACCGAGCCCTAAAATGGGTATCTATTAGTTTTTTGTGATTTGATACTTCACCAGGACACATTTTGTCCAAGATGGGTCACTTCACCTCTTCTTAAAATCACATTTCTTCACTTACAACACTTGTACTTGGGGCACCACTTTGCCTCCTTACTTGTCTTTGTTCGTGTTGATTTTCGTCGTGAGTTACCATCTTGTACTCATGTTTCATGGTCCCCCATTGGACCTTTACTATGTGGCAGCACCATCGAGTCGCCCTTGTTTAGAGCATCCAAGTGGAGTCATCATCGCATTCATGGAGTCTATCCCGAGTCCCTTTGTACCCCGCTATAGTCCTCCATCCCTCATTGCTTGGTTTCTCTCTTGTGTCGCACATTATGGCCTTCAGTCCCACTGCCCCTTATCCCTGATGATATTGTGTCAGTCGCTGCCATGTCATTCATGCCCTTTATGCTCTAACAAGGGAAGTCGTCCATTTGCTACTCAGTCCCCTCCATTTCACCATCATCATTGGTATTAGTCTGTCAGTCGCTTGACTATTTTCTCTCGTGCCTTAGTTGAGGATCTCTCATTGCCTCACCTATGGCGGACCTCCTTCTGTCGACATCAGCTCCTTCATTCTGGAAGACAGGTCTAGAGGGCAGTGTACCTTGGTTCCAGCTTCCACTCTTGTTCGGTGCCTTGGATCAGGCAAAGGGATCTCTCATTTCCCTTTGACTTGATTGTTTCTCCACTCCAGCTCCTTTCAGCATGATCGAGATCCGTATACTTGATGGTTCAGTGATGCCACAACAGCTCTTGGTGATTCTCGGGTGTGTGTGAGATGTCTCAGCCCTCATGAGGGGGTGGCCCTGCAGGTAGCCCCCCACATGCCCGGATGACCTCTTCATTGCAGCCCTCGATGTAGCTCGAGATATTTGATGATGTTGGCCTTAGCCACTTGCAGCGCCTCTTTGATTTGCATGTATCAGTCAGATTTTGCGAGCCCTTCCCCATTGACAGGGGGCATTTGGGTTGTATTTATATCTCATGTACTCAGATATTATTGTATAAGTCCTGGCTGTTATCCCAGGCACAACATGTATGTGGGTTTCTTCATTGTATTTTTATCTGGCTCATGATTATGCCGACTGTACTTTATGGTTCGGTCCCTTGTTTACTGGACACACTATTATTTTGTACTTTGTCTCGGCGGGCATAGGTATGCCTCCCCCGCCGCCTTTAGCACAAGTACCCTCTCATAAAAAGAGACTTGTTGCACCTGTAAGTCTCGTCTCCTCAGGGTCTAGTTCTTCAGCACCTTAGTCTACCTCGCATTTCTCTCTCTGACTTCCCTCTTGATGTCTGGTGATTGAGTTCTTACAACGTACTTCGGTCATACGATTTTCTCCTAACACTCGCACGCTGGGGGGCAATCCGTTACACCATTTTTTGGTCATCTAACCTATTATCATTAGATGGACCCAAGTACACCATGTAAGACCAATTTTACCCTAAGTAAAATTGCTTTCACTATGTAAAATAACTTAATAAACCACATTTATTAGGTTGTTTATGGTCTAAACAGAAAACCCCAAAAGGAAATATTAAACAAACCTATATTTGTTTGATTTTCCTCATGGAATAATTAATTAAACCATAATTTAATTATTATTCCCAGTCATGTTTAACCCAAAATTAAAGAAATTAATTAGATAAACCTTTATTTATCTTATTATTTTCTAGGAATAATTATTTAAATCTTATTTAGATAATATTCCTTGTTAAATATGACCAAATCACCCACAAATAATCAAATAAATCATTATTTATTTGATTATCCTTCAACCACTTCCTAAAAAGATAAATAAATCATTTATTTATTTATTATTAACAAATAAAGGGATTTGACCCAAGTCAAATACTTTTTCCCTCCAACAAATATAATAAAATATTCCATAAAAGGTGGATCTAGATTTGGTTAACATCATGCACCAAGATCTAGAATGACCCAATATTTTGTTATAAATAGGAGGGTTTTCCCTACCATTCTTCACCTTTTGTTGCCTATTAGATCACTCTGGATCTAAACTCTTGGTCTGACTTTGAGCCATTATCATTGCCATATTTTCCATTATTTGCTGTGTGAGCTCCCTTTGAGTTCTATCTTTGTCTGGGTTTTCTATACCAACAGGAGAGAGAAATGCTAGATCTGAAGTGCTGAGGACTTCCAAGAACCCATCCCATTGAGGAGAATTGGAAACATATTCTTGTTTTCCTCCCAGGTGCCCTTAATACAAAAATTCTTTCAAAAATTGTTCTTGTCTTGTCTATTGGATATATGGAGCAAACCCTTTCTTTTTACTGCTTAATGTCTTTCTATGTATAGATCTGGTTTTTGCAGCTCTTGTCTTGATCAACTAACTACAGATCTAAATATATTGGCAGCCATTTTTGATGTTAGGGCTATTAGTTATGCGTAGCTAAAGTGGTCTTTTTTCGTACACTTCGACAAAGGATTCATACTAACACCAATGAAAGATTGCAACTCTTTGATGTTTCGAGGATGAGAGATTTTCAGTATGGCCTCAATCCTCTTTGGACCTATCCTAATACCCTCTTCTGAAATAATGTGCCCAAGAAGTTTACCTTCTTGGAGACCGAAAAGTGTTTTCTTAGGGTTCAGAGATATACCAAAATTTCTGCATCTCTTGAAGACTGTTCTTAAATGTGCTAAGTTCTCTTCATCTGTCTTTGAAAAAACAGTAACATCATCAAGGTATATAATGATGAGGTAGCCCAGTTCCTCCGAGAATGCTATGTCCATGGCTCTTTGGAATGTTGCACCAGCGTTCATTAGACCAAAAGGAATTTTCACATACATGAAAGTGCCCCATGGTGTAGTGAGAGATATCTTTAGTTGATCATTAGGGTGAACTAAGATCTGATTATACCCCGAGTAGCCATCAAGCAAAGAAATTCTTCTAGACCCTACCACCCTTTGTAAAATATGATCCATCTTAGGAAAAGGGTAGTTGTCTTTCAATGAAGTTTTGTTTAAGTCTCTGAAGTCTATACAAAGCCTGATATCTCCAGTTTTCTTCCTAACTGACACCAGATTAGACACCCACTCAAAATATCTAATAGGGACAATAATGCTAGCTTCATACATTTTCTTGATTTGCTTCTCAACCAAAGGCAACTGAACAGGGTTAATTCTGCGCAGCTTATGTTTAAATGGTTTTTGGTTTTCCTTGATATGGATTTTGTGATGTATTATTTCGATGCCATAGGATTTAAGATCTTCGTAACTCCATGCAAAAAAATCAGAAAACTCCTTAAACAACTCTATGTATTTGAGTTTAATTTGAGTTGGTAAGGTCTTAGATAGTTTAATCATCATTGGTTTAAGTTCACTGCCTATATTGCACTCTTCCACTTTAGTCTCTACAGGTTCCAGTTTTGGCTTCTTGGCCACATCGTTAAAATCAAACAACTCTTCTAAAGGGGCCAGACCCTTAGGAAAACTATGATCTTTGGACTGTAGGGTTTCTAACTCCTCTGTTTCTGACTTTGCAGTCAGTTCTGTTTTGTTTGTAATTTTTCTAGATAGAAGATTTATATTGGCAACCTCAGGAGACGACTCTTCTTCACCAAGAAAATTTTCTTCACTACAGTCTGTATCATAATATGAATCCGAACTATGTAGTTCAAATTCCTTTCTGAATTTCATGAAGTCTTCTATTTGTTTGTCTCTATCGAACACCTGCCAGTATTTTTCGTTATCAGGAACGACTGGTCTGAACCTTATCTGAGTTTTGCAGTCTTTGGTTTCATATGGCGTTAAGCATGTTCTAGCTGCAAAGGCTAAGCTATGGGCCATGATATTTCTTTTTCTTGGGAAAAAAATTATCTGGTACTCCTCAAAAGTTTTTAAAAGATCCATGACATCATTTCGATAGGCCCTAAGTCTTGGGTGATTTGCGTTATATTCCCCGTTGACTTGCCTAATGATTAACTCAGAATCCCCATATGCTTTAATTCTTTTGGCTCCTAACTTTTTCAACAAACACAAGCCTAAAAGCAAGGATTCATATTCTGCTATGTTATTTGAACACTGGAAGTTTAATCTACAGGAAATGCTCTCTGTGTGGTTGTTTTTAGTGTTGCAAATCCAAACACTTGCACCAGCATTAGTTCTGGTGCATGACCCGTCAAAGTTCATACTCCACAGAGGACTAGATTTGGGTTTATCTTGAATACTGTCCTCTTCAACTAACATGCTTTCTGATTGTTGTGGAATATCAGCACTTAGTTGAATTTGCTTGAATTCGTCAGATTTTTTAATGCGTTGAGGGTTGTATTCTTGACTGTCAAGATTTAAAAGCAAAGGATGCATGACTTGTAGCTCAAGACCTGTGTTTGGTTTGCTAAAATTTTCAAATGCAGCAAACTGTTTTGATACTTCTGCGTTGTGTTCTTCTTCCTCTCTATCGGCCATCATTTTAGTTAAAGTGAATTGTTCACCCAAAGTTTCATCATTAAACAAGATAAAAGAATCGAGGCTTGTATTTATAGAGTACAAAGGAGAGTTTTTTGGTCTGTCTTGGCTTGTAACCGTGTATTGCATATGGGACTCCCTATAAATTCTTCTTGTCTGATTAAAAATAGGGATAGTCACATAGGTCATGTCCATCTGCATAGTTCCTTGTAACTTAGCCCCCCAAGACCTTGATAATAGCATTCCATACTTTGGGGGGACATCAGCCACAACAATATCCATGACTAAGAATTTGGCTGGAATATGTGCTAGGTTAACGCAGAGATCTTTGATCAATCCTAAACATTTTACTCTGCTCGAGTCAAAGGAGTAAAGGTCTTTATAAGGTCTGGTGATTTCTAGACCAAGGCTCTCTATCACAGCTTTAGGCATTAAATTATGAGAAGCCCCGGAATCGTTCATAGCATTGTGCAAAATATTGTCATGAACGTTTAAACTCACATAAAATGGAGGAACATGTCCCTCTTGATACTTCCCTTCAATCTTTGGACTGAAAATAAGCTCTAGTTGGTCATCATTAAGATTAAATGTGTCATTATTTTCTTCAATGTTTAAAGCCTTCAAAATTTGGGTCCTATATACATTCTGGGCAGCTAACTCAGTCAAGGGAACAAAGATTTTAATTTTGGAAATTTCCCGCTCTAGGCTGAAATGGATTTGATTCTTTGAAGAACTTGTCTCACTCTGTTAACTGCCACTCTATCAGCAACATCAGCTTACTGATTTGTTCTATTTACATTTGAAAATATGGTTTTAACAGGAGTACTAGCTGAAGTGTTAGTACTGCTAAGATCTGCACTCTGCTTTGTAACATTGTGAGTGCCTTTCTCTTTACCTTTATCAGAATTTACAGCTACTGTCTTGTCCTTCTGTTTGACAATTTTGGGTTTGTTTACAGTGTTGTTTTGTGAGGATTTGTCATAGGTTTTGGTGTTGGGAGTTTGTTGACTGGTTTTACTTCTAAGGTCATATTCTCTTTGAGATTCTATGATGCCATTCTCCATATCTTGATAATAACTCTCATCATTATCTCTTTTGTCATCATAAGGTGTGTAAAGACCTTGTTTTTTATCATAATGAATCTCAAAGTCATCATTATCTACTCCCATCATGTTGATATCATCTTCCTCTATTGGTTCATCTATTTCCTCAACCTCACTTACATAGTTCTGATGAAAAGGAGGAGTGATATGTTGATCATCTTCCCTAGGTCTGTTTGGAGGTTGGTTCCTTCTAAAATTCTGATTCTGGTTCTGGTTTCTATTTTGAGGAGTAGTTTGGTTTTGACTTGCTTGTTCTCTCTCAAGGATGCTCATTTTCTTCATCATCTCCTCCATAATTTTTTCCATCTTTGAGCTGGAAGTATAAGGGGTAGATTCCTCTCTAAAGGACACTCTCTTCTCATTTTTCATTCTTTCTCTCTTCTCCATCAAATTAACTTCCACAGCAAGAGCTCCTTTTTGCATATCTTCAAGAGTTGCAGGATATCTCTCTCTCAACTGATAGGCCATCTCAGGGTCAAACCCTTCAGGAAACTTGTTTAGTGTTGAGCCTTGTGGAGGTTTTAAATCTGGGGAAAGGGAATTATACACACTATTAAATCTAGTGCAGTAAGCTTGTACACTTTCCTCAGTGTTTCTATGGAGGTTCTTGTAATCAGAAAGGACTTGGAGAGGATTCTTCTTCACTTCCCATTTGTTTAAGAATGTCTGATGGAAGGCTTGGAGATCATTGATACTATGGGGGTTTGAGCCTTTAAACCATTTTCTTACTTCTCCCCCCAAACTCTGAGAAAATAATCTAAGCTTGACAGAATCATCATCAATTTCATTTATGAAAAGTAGTCATTCATCTTATCCACATGTTGTGATGCAGTAGTAGCATTACTAGCATCATATAATGGAATTTTGGACTGATAGTCCTGTGGAAGATTGACTAATGGTACAGGAAGGACTAAGGGAGCATACTATGCTGCCATGATATGTGGTGGAGGTGGATTTACAAGAGGTGGATTAACAAAAGGTAAAGTGGATTGAAGTGGAGTGGTTTGGACAGTGGATGTTTGGTGAACAGATGTGGATGGAACGAAAGTAGATTGTTGAACTGATCTTGGATGAGAGACACCTAAATTGTGAAGGAAGTGTAAATCAGGTGGTGTCATTTCTCTATCACCAGGATGGTCACTTGTTTCCGGGGATGAAAGTGAAGACTCAGAGTCTAGATGAATTATATCATCAAATGACCTAATTCTAAATGGATTTACTAAGTCAAATTGTGATTGTTGTAGAGCTGAAAGATTTTTAGGAACTGAATTAGCTCTCAAGGGTGATATGAAAACAGTTGAAAAATTTATCTTAGGAGACTTCCTAAGAATAATTTCTGGGTTATCAACTATCTCAGGTGGATCTAGGTCAGGATAGGCTCTAGTATGAATCTTTCTAGGAGCCACTATGTTGTGTTTTTTAGACCCAACTAAACAAGAAAAGTTCAACCAAATATGAAAGTATTTAAGAGGTAAAATAATCAGTTTTCACAAATTTAAATCCTACAGTCCTCTAACTGAGTTTAAATGATATTATAATGATAAGGGTTCTTCCCAGTGGAGTCTTAAGGTCTGTTGAGGATTATGGAGTCGCCAAGTGGAAGTTTTTAGCTCTTTCGGAGGTAACAAGTTTTATGGTCCACCACCATGTTTATTTAATTCCAATTTGAAATATTTTTTGAGGTTTTTTGAGTTATTTTTCAGTTGTGTGGTTTCTAAGAGTGTCTAAATCTGTTTCAAAAATCAGCTACGGTTGTGAGACAAAGACAGTCTGCTCTTATGGCTAAGCCAGCTGATTTTTTAAGGTTAGATAAACTCTTATGAGAATCCTAGGGTCTACCTAGCTTGTCACTGATTCAAACAAATTTTACCATGATTACCATGTGTTTGGCAGTGCTTGAAAATGATGCTTTTACTTGCAAGGTTTTATTAAGTTTTTAAGGGAACCAGAGATTAAAATTGGGTTCGGTCCCCAGTGGAGTCGCCAAAAATGTTAGCTCCCTGTAATTAGCAAGATTGGCAAAGTCCGGCAGCAGGAAGAACACCGTTTCAACCACTTTGGGATTCTAGGATCTAACCCTCATGAATCTGGAGAGGGATCTCTCCAATAAGTGTAAAGATGGATTTTATCTTTGAGGTTTTGGGTATAGATATTAGGCTAGTTATGAAGGTCGAGGGTGTTTGTTTGTTTTGGATGGTTGAGCATGATTATTATTTTAGTGGAAAGTTCTAAATGGAAAGAGTTTCAAAGGTGAGAAGTTGAAAGAAAATAGAACAAGCTTTGGCCAAAAAGATGGATGAATGCAGGTTTTAGTCCATTGGGCTATGGAATCATAATAGGGTTTTAATTGAAACAATAAGGTTCAAGAGTGGTCTATGGGGAAAGTCATCTATGTCTAAGGATCTCTTTAAAGTTTATTTATGGAATGAAATGATACAACAAGAAGGGGAAAACAAACAGATGAAGAACAAAGATCAACCCAAGATCTGGTAAGTACTTTGAAACTAGCCAACTTTTGACATACACTTAAGAAAGACATAAAAGCAATCCAGGATCTGGTAAGTACTTTGAAACTAGCCAACCTTTGATATACTTTCAATAAAAAACATTTAAAACACAAAGGGAAACACAAATGATAACAAAGAATGGTCTAAGATCTGGTAAGTACTTTGAAACTAGCCAGCTTTCAACACATTCCTAGGGAAACTTTCAGTCAGTCTTTTTGGATGAAACTAGGACCAGGGCTCACCATATCTTCTTTAGTTCATCTCTACTTAACATGAAATGAAAATAAATTTCAAGAATAACAATTAGCTAAGACAGGAGGATGAGGGAACGCCAGCATTCCTACTGCTTAAATTGAATTAAATCATTCCTAAACAACACATATTAGAAGAAAACATTTAGATAAAGCTTATCAGTCAGAGAAGGGTACTGATATACAGTAAATCCTAACTCTATGCTTGTTGTTCTTTATAAGAGAAGATTAACAAAGTGGAAACAAAAATAAAATAACAATTTACAATAAGAAATAACATCACTGTCGACATAGACCAAGGTCCCATAAATCAACTTGTATTGATGCTTCAAACCAGTTACAGCTTTAAGTCCAGTGTTTCAGGTTAGCAATCATCTTCACTTCTCAACTCAACTATTCTATCACAAGAAGAGCTTCAAGAGCCTTTGAATACTATTTACAATCAGAAGTTTCGAGCACAAGTATATTTCAAAGTTCTGCAACCAACATTTTCTCATCTTCTACAGAAGTATTTATGGAAGGAATGAGGAGGTGGGATATGATAAAATATCTCCAAGGTTAATTAATACAGACTTAATGCTTCTCGGCCTTTGATGGGCTTGATGGAGAAGAGTACATATATTTCACTGTATTAATTGATTTACATTTAAGATTTAAGCTCGGTGGGAGCTTTTGTTGACTTTTAAGGCTCTGTTTCATGTAGTAATAACTCTACTGATATTTTTACATTAAGTTCCTTTAGCAGAATTAACTGTTGGGTGGTTGTGAGGTAGATATTCTCTGCTGGTCATTACTCAGCCTCTGTCTGAGTGCTTTGAAGCTACAGGTGGCATTGGTAGCTGAGAGGAATCAATTTGCCTTTGATGTGGTGGTGGAGGCCTTTCTGTCTAATAAACACTCATGATTTTCTTTTAACTGTGTTTTAATTTGGAGGATTAGGATTTTGATAATAAATCTTAGCCGTAATCCCCAAACTTTATTCAATATTCTGTTCTGCTGTATTTTGTCTTCGACAATGATACTCTTTTAGTTATTTTATGCATTGTTGTGTGTCTTGTTGATGTGCAGGGCCGCACAAGGCTCATATGGCATCAATGCCCATGAAGCATTTGATGAGACGTGGATTCAAACCCTGTGGAATGATCTTCCTTTTATGAATGAAAATACAAAGGATCGTCACCCTCGGCTTTCCTTTCCCTTTTTTATAATGGGAAAATCCTTTGGAACCTACAAAATACGAAAGTTATTATGAAATCCCGCGTTGTTGGGTAAACTGCTTCAGAGGTTGTGGGGAAGGAGCATGGCCGTTGGATTGCAACATCTAACGGTGGAGATCTGTTAGAGGAGGTCAAAAGAAGATCAGAGGGAGAAAATAAGTCATATCTGTTGATCTGCAGAGATCGACGGTCAGGAGCGATCTGGGAGGGAATAAAGCGAAGGGGTCGCTTTATAAGGAAATGGCGAAGATATGCAAGAAAAAGGTTTAAAACCTTTGTTGGGAGGAAAATGTATTGAAAATAGCCTTCGGGAGTTCGGGATGATCGTGGGCCGTCGGATGAGATTGGCCCTACAAGATCAACGGCTTAGGAGGCGCGCGATAAAACTCAAAAGGAGAGAGGGAAAATGGTTTCGGGAATGAAAACCACTGTTTTCGTGCAGAGAAAAGGCGGGTAGGCAGTTTTTCCTTTTGGAACGCGATATGCATCCCCGCCCGACACATGGCACCAGAAAACCACCCATTTCGCATGGCCTTTGGGAAATTAATCATCGTGCTGAAAACTACGCGAAATATAATGTGGGCTATCAGATCTGGGGCCTTAGATTTGAAGGTAGAGAACGAGCGCGATTTTGGAAAGATGCGAGGGCGATAGGAAGATGGGTGTTTTCAATTTGGGCCGTCGGATCTGAGATTTGAATGGCGGAGATTAAATCTAGGGGTCGAATGAAATAATACAGGGGCGGAAGAAGTGTTGATGAGGACAGTTGATCTGCAGAGATCAACGACTGTAATTGGCCGAAAAACATTATGGCCGGGTGTATAAAAAATAACCAAAGTCGGAGGATCGATCTGGACACGTGGACAGCCCAGATGCAATCGAGGCTCGGCAATGGCGGGGCAAAGAACTTGGAATGAGATGGAGCGATTGAGCACTGGTTGTTGATCTAAGGATCAGATCAATGGTGGGGAGTGAATCGGAGGATTTTGAAGGCGGAGGAAGGAGCAAATGTGGACCGTTGGTTCTGGGAAGGAAGGGAGGAGATCAACGGTCCAAGATAGATTGGGGAATGGCCAATCGGAGGGGACACAAAAGTGAACCCGATAAAACATGAGATGCGATCATGCGCAGGCCGTTTGATCGGCTCAAGATCAATGGTCGATATCATTTTAAAACTCACACCGGAAGAAACCCTTTATAATATATGAAAATCGAAAAATTTAATAAAAACAAAGGTTTTATGCATCGGGGCAGAATATAAATGTATGAAATGCATGGCGCCCAACTGTGGGGCCTTTGGTCTATATGAAGGATAATAGGCCCAGGGGTTATATATGAAAAGGGCCTATCGCATCGGAACTTTTGGAGCGGTTTTTCAATCTAACCATTTTTCATTAAAAATCATTATGTGGGCGCATTCAGACCAAAATTTAGGAAAAAGTGGGTTTATAACTTTACAAAGGAAAATATCAATCAGAAAGGTTTAGTCAAAATTTTTAGTGCCCGATTGAGGGCCAAAAGGTTATATGAAGCGGCTATAGGATCGGGAGTTGTGTACAAGGGCTTAATCACACCAGAACTTTTTAACATGGCAAATAGACTTGCGCGCTGGGATTTTTGCGATGCGATAAGCGCTTAAATGGTTTAGCGCTTGGTTCTAGCACCAAGGCACATGGAGGGGAAGTGGTTAGGACTTGGCCCAAGGGGGCTTAAGCCTGTGGTAAACAAACTTATTTTTTATGAAATTTTTCCAAGTTTTCAATGTATTTGGGGGTTTCGACAAAGTTAAAAAAGGAGTTTTAAACTTTGTAAAGGGGACTTCATGAAGGGGAAATGGGGAAGACTGAAAAATAGAGGAATTTCATGGGAATGAAAAGGGGTAAAAATGGAGGTTAGTTTTGAAGTGGAAGGAGGGAAAAATGGTGTTTGCAGTAGTATTTTCTCTTATGGAATTAGCAAAATTTCTGATTTCTAAATGGAAACAACAGTGAAGATTGAAACAAGGGCATGATGTCTTCAAGAGTCTTCAAGAGATAACACTTTTTACAATAAAAATTGTTTGTTGAAGGCTCAAAAAATGTTTTAACCACCATTTGATATGACAAATTTTATTGGTGGCTAACACTCTATGCAACCTTTAGAGGGTCAAGCCCTCCTAAACCTTCAAGAACAACTCTGGGATGTCAAATACATTATAATTGATGAAATGAGCTTCATTGGTCCTAAATTTATTTCTCAAATCGATGATCGCTTGCGCGATGCATTCCCATAAAATAGAAACAACCCTTTTGGTGGACGTTCTATAATCCTCGTCGGGGACCTTGCCCAACTTCCACCTGTCAAAGACACACCAATGTATGTAGGCACTTCTTGTGGCACTGCACTATGGCAAAGCTTTGATATCGTGGTTACACTTTTAACAGTTTTTCGACAGCAAGGAACTAGCCCTGCTCAGGTTTCCTTTCACGAACTCCTCTCCAACCTTTGCAATGCAACACCCACTATTGATGATTGGAAGCTTCTTATGACACGTTAAAAAACAAACCTTCCTGAAGCTGAGGTCCAGTCATTCTCAAATTCAACACATCTCTATGAAACAAATGAGGCTGTTGACATGCACAATAAAACCATGCTGAAAACACTCAACCAACCAATCGCACGTTCCTATGCTGCCCAAAGGAAGGAATTTCGAGCCAGCAAACTGAAATATGATCAGCTAGCTACAAAAATTCTCCTCTGCATTGGACAACGAGTTATTCTAACAATAAATTTGTGGGTTGAGGCTGGCCTTGTCAATGGTTCGCTCGGCACCATCTTCACACTTGTATATGCACCAGAATCTAAACCACCCGAACTACCATCATTTGTTGTAGTTGACTTTCTTCACTACAAGGGTCCACCATGGGATCCTTCAAATCGTAAAATTGTACTGATCCCCCCCATAACAAGGGGTTCGCAAACACAAGTACTGCTCTGCATGGCATGGGCCTTGAAAATCCATAAATCACAAGGCATGACACTAGATAAGGAAACAATCGACATCGGAAACATTGATCGACAAGCCCTAACTTTCACAGCAATATCAAGAGTCCGATCATTGAATGACCTTTGCATCTCCCCTGCTTTCTCCTTCTCACGCTATTCGTGGATGAAGGAGAACCCTTTCGTCATACGCAGAAAAAAAGAAGAGGCTCACCTTGCCTCAAAATCTATTACTCAAACTCCTTGAAGACCTTCTACTATTGGTACCTTACCATCCCTTCCATTCCACTTTCACATCTTCCATTTTCTCTCTCGTCTTAAAATCTTTCAATTTTCATGCTTACTTTCCAATATAATTTCACTTCAAATTCGTTCCCACTATCTCTTCGCTATTGTGCTTTCCCATGTGACTGTTTATTTTATACATGTTCACTTACATACTTTTCATTTCCTTGCAGGAACAAATGGATCATAAATATATCTCACAACTCCAAAAATTTTGGGAAGAAATCAATGAACAAGAAGCTTCACTTCTTAATGTACAAGAGCGGTTCGTACGTCTACCTACTCTGCCTCTTTACCGGTTGCGCTCGACAATACAACTACTACAAAGGATAAAAAATTGGATGAATCTCCTCATCCATGTTCATGAAAGGGATGCACACAGAGAACTCCGAGCATACTATCTTGACCGTGTACCTAATCTGGACGTCAATTGGTGTTGTCATTGTCGAGCAACACCTTGTGTATACCACTAGGATTTCCCCCTACTGGGAAACCATCTCCAACCACTATGCTACACATGTTGCAATTTTGTCAATACATCTTATTTTCTCTTCGAAAAAAAAATACAATACATCTTATTTTGTCAACTCTTACTTCTCAAAAATTTATGTATATAGAAAAATATTCCCATCCTTACATGCACAGTCAGCCTACTATATTGTCACTTCTTCCTTCTCTTTCTTCCAAATGGGTTTTCTACTATATTTAACAATATCTCTCTTCATTATAAGTTAAATTATATAGATGGTCATAAAGTATAAAGTGTTGGTTTTCATTTCCTTTGTACTTTTATTCATTACAGTCTTTTCATATCTTATTCGATTATACTTGATGATTTCAAATTTTACCTTTGCTGCTCTGCAATTAATGTAAGATCAATGTTACAAGTCGGATTAGTTTTGATCACAACTTTAAATATATTTCTCTATTTCTGTCCTCGATATTGTTCTGAGGCTCAGATATTTATATTTAACATGATCTTGCAGAATAGACCACATTCCACATCCACATAACTATGTTGCAGAATGGAGCAGTCTCTTACTTGAATTCACTAAAAATAAATCGAAGGTCCCATTATAGTTTCATTTTTCCAAACCGTGAAACTGTTGACGTTGATTCAAGGTGTAAAGAGTACCAAGAAGTACACTTGAGGTTGAGTCTATCATGTCATTCACCCAAACACCTCACCACGCATAATAACGGTGATGAGTAGCTTCGGTAAAAGGGATCTCCATTCAATTTCATGATCCTCCAATTTTTCCTTCACTCCAGTGTCTTAGTATTCAACTATATCATGTTGCACTGCTTGAGAGGCGAGGGGCATTTGTCTCTGTTTGGACATGTCATAACAATTTAACTGATTCCATGACTGGTTTACTTGCATATTTATGACAATAAATTGTCCCATGAAATCTCTTCCACTATATGGAACCTCATGGAGCTGAAGCAGCTACATTAGAGCATGAATGGTCTCACAGGTTTCATGCTCCTGAATCTGAATTTTTTTTCGTTCTGCAAGGAATAAAAAAATTGACAGGCCAGTGCCACCAGGCATGCCATTTTTCATGTTTGATCATCATTTTCTCACCCAGTGATGAACACCACGTGCCTCTACATGCCATATGTCATGCTGAATATACTTCAACTACCAAACCTGTAATGCAACAAACAAACTATTTATAAAGAATTCATATAAAAGTTTCACACATTACATACTAGCTTAGTATTGTAGTGATTGCCACAAAGAAAAATAAAACCGAATTAAGTAATCACATTAAAAAGGGAAAATTTGCAAACTTTTTTATAGATTGATTTGTATTGTGTTTTGATTAAGATGACCAAATAAATTTAAAATATATTGTGGTAAAAATTTTAATTGGTTTTCATTATTTATATATATATTTCAGATTGTCTTACCTAAATACCTAAAAACAGAGAATTTGCAATGCTTTTTATAGAGAAATTTATGTTGTGTTTTCATTAAGATGATCAAATAAACTTAATCTATATATATATTTCAAACATGCCTAAAAATGGTTTGACTTTCTGACACTAAAATTACAATTTCTCAATGTATATCTTTCAAAATCATTTTTGCAATGAAACTAACATTTTTATGAACCTCCAACCCTTCTCAAATGCATATCATAGCTATAAGATTCATGAATCCAGTCCTTTGATCCTAGGACCTGTGGTTTTTAGGCCCACATTTATACATATATATCGGAAGCAACTAAACACCAGCGAATTCCATAAACTTCAAATAATACATGCTAGCCCTTAACATCAGAGTGTTTTGGAAGCAATTAAAACATAAAAACAGTCATTATAATAGCCTTTACCAACAACCGTTGGCCCGCTTTTACGCGCTTAAAATATGGAACTCAAAACATACAACAACAATTTATGATATATTGGGGCCATGTATTTCTTCTTATTGCTTTCAGTGAAAAGGAATTAATATTCCCCACACCTTTTTAATATCTCTGCTTTATGTAGGAAGATTTTTTGGATATCAGCTAAGTTGTATTTCATCTACTGCATTTGGTGTACTTGGTCTCAGTTAAAATGAGTAAATACTCTACATCTTTTAATTTCTCAACATTATGTTCAAGATTTTTCAATACCCTTTCTCAGTTGAGTTGTGGCTGATGTGAGATTTTCATGACCAATTCAGGTTCAATGTTCACCTAATAGCGTCTTCACAACTTACCTCCAATCCCAAAACTTTATAAAACTTCAAAGATATTATAATCGAAAATAAATTCTTAAACACCCACTTATTTTAATGGATCCTCTTTAGGCTCTGTAATTCCAATGGGAATGATAAAACGAGTTACTTCTCTCAGATACAATTATTTTTCTGGGTAGGGTAACTTTCTTGTGAACCAGAAGTGTGCATTGAATACAAATAACATCGAATAATTTAATCATGCAGGGAACACTTTTCTTTGTAAAGTAATTTGTTGAAATCTGATGATGAAAAAGATTTTGATAACACAAATTTACAATTTTTGTAAAAGTAATCCATACAAATAAGTTTTGAGAAATTTCAACAATGCCAACTTCATGATCTAATGGAGAAGAAAAACCTTACAAAATTTATTAAAAAACCCAAAAGCCAAATTCTGTCATAGAAAAGAGATACTGAAAACCAAATTATGTATTTAAAATAAAAACAAATACTGAAAACCAAACTCTGTATACCACAACATTAGCTTTTTCCCAATGTGAACAATGTCAAAATGTGCTCAGTCATGTACATAGAAAGTGTGTTCACAAAAATGTATTTCAGGACTAGCAGCATAAGTTCCTGTCGTTGAAAATGTAGGGAATACCGCATTACACTCAGTATATCAAATCAAAGGAGCGAACCTGGAAATTGTCAGCATTGCGAAGTTCATTATTGGATTGTTAATTGTCTTCACGAGGGTGCCCACGTTTAAGAACAACGTGCCGAATGGATGCCATTTGACTGTGTCGGTAGTTACTGACAACCACCATTATACCACGGTTGTCACTCCACACCAATCACAAAACGTTAATCGTAATAAACTGTGAGTTCCGCTCCCGCCATTCCCGCCATTCATCCAACGGATATCGCGTTCACAATCTACACGATGTTTAACATTTTTAAACCTTCACGCAACTTCCCACGCGATCGCTCTTGGATCTCCAATGTTTACAATTGAACGGTCATCGCATTCAATTAGCCCCCAGACTTTGAAAATCAAAATTCATGCGAAAAAAGTTGTTTTCTGACGCCATGCGTCACTCGTGGAGGTGTATCGCCTTCGTTTTGAATGAAATCGCTTACCCTTCGAATGTTGCGCGAAAACCATTGGTTGGTTTTCAAATAAAACCACCTTCACTGTTTCTGTCTTTTATTTACGCCGCGCTTCCACTGCGCCTTCGTTTCATGGTTCCCTTACATGACGCACACCATAATTCACAACTCCTCCTTTTGGCGTTCCCTTGCACCACTGGTGCAATTGCTAGTATAACTTTAATAAATATTTATTTAAGTGCCCATGACATGAAAATTATTTTTAGAGACCTCATTGACTTGAACAATAATGCTATCCTTCAAAACGTGGTGTGTGCGTCAGGGTCCCATGCGATGGTCTAAAAATAAATAAAAAATGAAGAGTGAAAGCATAAAATAAAGAAATTATATCCAATTCAATGATCAATATTGTACCAAATGATAAAATACGCTAATAATATTTTACGTAAAACCATTTTAACACTTATTGCCTAAACGTTTTGAAGTTAGTTATAAAAAAAATTAAACTAGCATTTGCCCCTAAGGGTTCAAAGGTACACCGAAGGAGTGAACATTGTGTTAATACCTTTGCAGATCAAAGGGTGTGGTCTCCATTAATCATGACCTGTGGGCACAAACAAGCCCGTTTTTTACGCAATTGATCTCACCATTGGTTACCAAGCAACACAGAATTATGCATTTTTCTTCTTACCATAAGAAAGTTAATTCTGTTAGTAAAGGGACGGCTTTCTAATGAGATTAATTTGTGTCCTTTTAAGTTTTAACTGAATAAAAATCTAATCTTATCCTACCTGCCTAGATGACATGACATGACATGACATACTTATCTACCAATAATATATCTTTAGTAAGTCTGTGCATTCATACCAGAGTTTGAAATTTTTATATTAGGGAGAAGTAATTTGCAGGCTCTCATGTAAGAGTTAATGTAGAACTAAGTATCTTAGATAAGATTACTTTTTATTGCAGAGGATTAAGATCCAGTTAATTTGCATGGATGGGATTTCAGAAGAACTTGTATTTTTTTTCTATAACTTCTCTTCACTATATTTTAAAAATTGAAGAATCAACTCACTAGTTAGTAGAATCTCTCAAAATCTAATTCTGCAATTGGTTTTTTACAGCCAGCACTTAGGAGTTTTACACTGTTGTAATGATTCTTATCTATACCTTCTTTCTATATGACAGGGTCTTGAGGAAGCAAGTCCTTATCCTCAATTTGGTTACAGGCAATTATTTCCAGGCTTCGTCCTCCACTCTCTTCATGAAGGCTATCTGTAGTTCTATCACCCATGGCCTTGGATATTTTTCTCATAATTGCTTCTCTAGCAAGTTTAATTTTAATTCTAGGCCCTAGAATGCATGCTTCTACTCATTAATCTTTCTAGCGCAATTATTACAGTATCCAAAGACTGCATGTCCACAACAAATAGAGCAACAATTTTTGTGCTAGAGATGATATTATGAAAGTCAAGAAATGTCTCTAGTCTTTGCCTGGAAGACAGGTTCCGTTTTTTCCAATGTGGTTACCTATCTACCAACGAAGAAAACAACAAATATGTTCTTATGCCAAAGGAAAATATTCCCATTATTTGTGTACATTTTTTCAGGAATTAATTTGTGACCTTCCCAGCAATGATCCACCGGGAAGTATATTGAGATGATAAAATAATAAAATGTATTCATGTTACTGAAGTGTACGCAACTACAATTGACCATATCATTGCATTATCTAGGACTCTATAAGCCCAGAAACATAATTTCATCTTTTGAAAGGCCTGATACACAATTAAAACTAAATAATTTGCTGTTTAGAGTAAAACAGAGCAAACAAAGCAACTAACTTAAAACATTTCAAACTTAGAGATCCATTTGAATAAATAATGGTTATAAACTGAAATCAAAATAGAAAAGTGGGGCACAGCCTTAAGCTTATACTTGTCTCCTAGAACTGCAATTCTAAAAAGAATACCATAAATCTTCTCCTTCATTTGTTGCTCAGCTGGTTTCGAAATTGAAATCAATGGTCGAATCCCATCCAATGTTACAAGCAAGCATTTGTATATGGGATGAAAATCCAACAAATTATTAACTGTATTGACTGCTTCCTCTAGTTCAGTGGGATTTCCTTGTGGGTTGATTTGATGAATAGTGTTCAATAGTGTTTTATGCCATTTTAAATCAAAAAACTTCTCCATGTTCTATTTCAGCTTTAAGTTTGGAACAAGTTCAAAACTCTCCAACTTAGTTCTTGTGTTTGGGCATATATTATTCCCTTCTTGAAACCATTTAATTATTGCATATCTGTCATAAGTGTAACTAGCTTCTGCTATCATTACTAGATCTTGCATAATTTGGCCTGTAATAGGGTAATAAAAGGAACTTGGAATTGCTAAGTCATCAGCTGTGAAGGCAAGAGACTCTTTAGATGCCAAATTCCTAACATCTGGCAGGACTGTAGGGGTGAATAATGTGAAAATCCCCTGAAGTAAGCATAAATAAGATTCTCTTCAAGTCTCGCAGACTCTAGGTCACCCTTAAGTTCCTGAAACAATTCATTGGCCTCAAAAAATTGCAGATTTAAATGTGCTGATATTTTTCATAACAAATCTGTTGCGAAATCGTTATCTGCCTGACCATTCATAAGGCCCTCGAATATATTTTTTGCTAGATTTTCATTTTCTGGCTCCACATAAAAAGATACTCTACTCAAATTAATTTGCATATCCTTTATTTGTCCTTCGAACCTTGGAACAATCTTTGTATCCCCCGGCAGGATCAAACTCAGACACTGTACTAGTTCCACAAATAGTTTTGTTATATCACCAACCAGTTCATTACATTGATACAGAAGCAGAATACGACTGCTACTCTTACAATGTTTTGTAAAATCATAGATTGATTCCACCGTGTCAGCTAGGGGTTGCAGTGGTGCCTCCAAAGAGGTGGAATTAATGAAATCTTCCTCCTGTGACAAATCTTCCAAGAATGATCGGAGATCCAGAAGATAATATGCCATCATTAAAAAATTATCCTTACCCACAGCAATGTCATTGACAATTATCTTTGTATCATCAATACATGTATATATCTTATTCAATAACACTGCACTTCCAGAGGTTACAGACATCTTGCAGAATCTATCACTTTGCACACACGAATGGCTCAAACGACTGAGATCGCCATCACTTTTAACTGTGATCGATTAAGACAATGGAGTTCCATGACTGAACGATTACATCAAAATACGACTAATTCACTGTGATAAAACCTTAATTACTCTGAAGGAGAGCACTGTTATCAAAACCCGGCTCGATAAATTGCATTCCCTGAAGCTTCAAGTAGAAACCTACTAGTCAAATTTGGCCCCTAACCCAAAGCCCAACCATCAAACCTTGAAATCAAAATGCTCCATTGTTTCATGTCTCTTCAATTTCAAAATTTTCAAAATGAACCTCAAATTTATGTTCTTTCAATTTAAAACATATAATAATCCGCATGAAGTATTTAAACGAAAGGGGAAAAATGTTGAATCAATTAAAATAGAGAGAAACAAAGAATTTAGGTATCAAACCTGGGCTTAGTCATCCTTTCTATAATCACACAAATGAAAGAATAGACAAAGAGAGATTCCCTTACTCAGTCCCACATAATATCTTGTTTAAATATTGGGCAAGTCGTGACCAAGGGTTAGCGAAATCACAACTCTAAGAACAAGAAACCAACCGAGGTTAGCTTGAGACCTCTGGTTTACATATTTTACCAACATATTGTCAAAATATTCTATGATTCTTAACATACAAAAAGGAGTCAAATTGTAAATCTATCAGTCTCCAAAATACATGTAATATGTTGCTAAACTGTTCCAGGATCATCAAAAAAAATCCATCCATGGCTTTCCTGAATAGATGTCATACAAAAAGTGAAAGGAAGACCAAGTCATGACAAAAAATGTGCAATCAAAATCTGGTGTACCATCAATACATCAGCAGGATGGCGAACAGAAATGAGGACCCCCAGGTCGGCATGTGACAGTGTAGGATCCTCCGCCAATTCCGATATGAAATGGTCCTATCCACGCATACCGAGCTTTCGATACACAAAATCTGCTCTGTCTTTCTATCCCATTATCAAATTATATTCTTCATCAGAAGCATCGTCGCTATCGTCTTCGTCTATATCAGAATCAATTTGACGCTATCGCTAGAGTAGATGAATTCATGATATTCATCAATTTCTTTACAAATATTTTTAAGAAATTCCTTATCATTGTCCTTGTCCTCGTCGAGAAGTTTTTAAAGAAAATTCTCGTCCTTATCGTCGTCCTCGCTCACAGACGTTCAACCCCTGGAGTAGTTTCTACAGTTACTTGCTGGGTATCCTGTTTTTAAGAGCCCGATTACATATATCCTTTGCAGGCCACCTAGTTCACGGTTGAGAATGCTCTGCATAGGAGCCTTGCGACGCATGGGAAAGGCGAGACTGTAAGGAAGCAAGGGGAACTTCTGGATTGACATGTATGGCTTCGAGATACGTCTTTTTAAAAGAGGAAGCAGAGAATATTTGGTAGCCATTTTCGGAATGCAACTACTGCAGAACGGAGCACTACAAAAACTTCGACAAAATGCGCCCCAGAGAATAAGGGCGGGTGCCTTCCCTCTCTGAATCCATCAGGGCCTTCGATTTTAGGGCATTAATTTGCATACAGGCAAGTCTGAGTAACAATGCCTGTAGTTGAAAAGCCAGGGGCGCCCTTACTCGAATCAGGGTGTTGCAACCACAAGAATTTTCCTTGCTATGTTTTCTCTGCCATCAACTACCATAAACTCCCATGTCGGTGATTATGTAGAGGTTAGAATAGAGAAATATTTTATTTAGAATAGTCATCACTGTACCAATTTTTTTGAATGCAATTCTGCTCGGAGAAAACTGAGGCTCGAAGGTGCCTGTAACTACCTAAAAGAAAATTTAAGGTAGTACTTGGAACATCTCTGGCCATCCTTCTTGCAAAATAATGGACCTGAGGACTACGAAATGTTGTTGTGAATCGCTCTGGCAACGCGCGACTTTTTGCTTCAGAATCTCCATTGAGCTCTGCGCAGCTTTTTTCTTCAGAATCTCCATTGAGCTATGCAACCAGGTGGATATTTATTTCCATATGCAGGTGCAGGATAGTGGCAACAGGATTGGGCATATCCATGGCCATCCAGTCTACGGAGTGGATATTGACTGCTAATGAAAACATACAACAAATGTAATAGGAGATCCAGGTGCAGGATGTTTGCATCGAGATGAGGCATATGCATAGCCAACCAAGCTGCTGCAGTCTTGTAGACTCTGTAGAAGGGTGTTATGTAAGGGAGGCCCTCCTTGAGACCTGTAGGGAACAATCCAGAGAAGAGAATAACATGATCGCATAGAATGGAACTGAATCAACTATTGAGTGTGGTGAAATGAATGAGACATTTGTTGTGATTATGGCGGGTAAGGAATAAATATTTGAACAGAAAGACAAACTATTCTGGGGTTCGTTGCTACATGTGTCATGGGTGACATGGAAAAGGACATTGTTCAGATTCTGTTGACTGAACAACGAATCTGAACAGTGTCACAAAAAAAAACCCTACAATAAAACACCTTCGGTGTAATTATAATTATAGGTAAAGTTTTGTTGGTCAGTAAAGTCGAGAAGACGTTTGTTGTATGTTGTTTTATGCATATTTGTTTTTTCTTTATAAGTTAAATCGATCATGTAAATGAAATCTTTATGATGAGGAGTAAATATAAATTTTGGATAAGATGAATTAGATTTCCTTAATTATGTTATGATGGTATAGTTAATATATTATTTTATAAGTTTATCTATTTTAATTCATAAATAGAATTTATGAGAAAGGTAAATCTTATTTAAAATCATCATTTCCCAATTTTAAGAAAATGATACAGTTTTAGGATGTTACATTTAAAAAACAAGTTATATTTTACAATATAGTATGAATGATATATATATTAAAAATGTATTAAATTTTAGTTAGAATTTATGTTTGTGTAAGTTTAATAAGGCAGTTTGGTCAATAAGTGATTTATTACTAAAGCACAACATTATTAAAAAGTTAATGGAATTCAAACTTAATAAGTATTGTGATTATTGGTTAATTTTAGTTATATAGTTTAATAATTGCATATTAAAAGTAGTTATGATTTTCATTACTTACATATTGAAAATAGTCATGATTTTTTTTGGACATGAAATTAAATTGTAATCATATTATAATATATAAAATCCATGTATAGGATC